>CAEGAE010007365.1:0-50600 GCA_903067095.1 Girardinus metallicus
CATACAAAAGGTGAGTCTATATTTTATTAGTTTATATGTGCAATCTTAGTCTTTTATGTATGCATGTGAGAAAAAAATAGTATGCTTGTGTGATATTTTATTAGTGTTTATGTGCAGTTTTAACATTTTGAGTGTGAAGAGAGAAAAATTGTATATGTGTGTGACATTTTAATAGTATATATGTGCAATTTTAATATTTTTTGTGTGTGTATTAGTTTTTAGTAGTGTGTGAGAGACAAAATATAGATTTTGTCCTAAACGGCCCCTCACACTGTCCCCTTGGCTTACGTTCGTCCGTCCCCTGGTCTGTTTCCTCACCTCCTCCTGTTCATTCGTTCATTCGTCTCTAATCTATCCTCCGCCCCAGGCGACATTTCTCGTATTCTCAAACAGGTATGGGGCAAGGTCAGAGTTCATCTATTAAACTCACTGAAGATGAAAACATAAACTAAAAATTGGAGTATAGACATTTTTTTAAGCGTATTTGTGAACCTGCCTCTTTATTATTAAATTGAATATGATTTCAGATTTTTGTCTAATTTTTCTTCAGGCTAACTTAGAAAGTGACCTATTATTGTTATAGGTTAATTTTTTCTAAACTACAAAAAAGTAGCTAGTAGAGAAGCTCGAATATGAAAAATTGGACTGATATTGATATCCGATAGTAACACCGGTGTTATGGCACATTTACCAATATTTTATTTTATCAAATTTTTTATGCGATTACTCGATTAATCATAAGAATAATCGATAGATTACTAAAATATTCGTTTACAACAGCCCTAAATCAGATCCAGATTTTTTTCTTTTTTTTCTTATGGATCTGTTTGGTTTGAGTTACTGAGAGAAAGAGCCCACAGATAAACACTCATTATAAAACTTAAAAGGGTCGTTTCTCCTCTTTTTGTAGTTCAGAGATTGAAACCGGGTCTGATTTAGTCAGTATAGTAAAGCTCCTCCTCATGTTGGAACGTCTACAAACAGAATAAAGGTAGATAAAACTCACTCTAAAGAATCTCTGTTTGCTTTAGGATTATTTAATCCAGGCCTGACTAATCTTAGTGTCAGCTTCGTAAGGAGAGCTGATGCAACTTGCAGGAAAATTACCTGGTGCCCCCTGCCTGCAGTGCTTGTTCAGACCTTAGCATCATCTTGGTACTTTATTTTACAGAAACTCACAGATGATTAAACACAACTAGATACTTTACTTGTGCCTAGAAAATCTATTGAAGTGTTTGTTTTAACAATAAAAAGATTTATGAACCCTGAATTATGCACACATTTGTGTTGTTCCATCAAAATAATAAAAATAAATCAACATACTTTCTGGTTGCAGTGTGTGGATGAAACTCAAAAATCCTTTATTTCTGCCAAAGCAAAAGGAAATGTAGTCATATCTAATATCATCCACGTATTTTCGCAGTCTTTGTGGATGTTGATGCTGCTGTCAGCCCTGAAATGAATTTGAAGTTGCCGTATGACGCCTCATGACAGTCTGATAGCTGCCATAACATGCTAACAGCACAATTTCCAGGCAGCAGAGACGATATTTCGCAGCAACGACACCTTCATTTGTTCGCAGGCACTGCTAATCCACCTCATTTGTTTTTGCCGCTCCTCTTTAATTTTCTGTCTGGCTGAATGGTTAGAAAACCTTTGGTTCTGCTCTACGTTTATGAAGTTTGCTTTTCAACTCCTCTGGGGTTTGGGGTCAGAGTTCAAGTGTTGTTTGAGCTCCGGGGATGTCAAATAACTCCAAAAAAAAAAGGATCAAATCAGAACTGTATTATTTAATGGAGTGTGACTAATCTTGCAAGGCACTGATTATGCGTTGACTTGTAAATTCCTCTACAAAGTATTGATTTATGACTTTAATAATTCTTGGCATATTTACAAAACTCATTTTCCTAATTGTGTTGCCGCCATGTTGTGAGCCGGGCTGAGTGACGAACAACGAGTCACGCTGGCATTCAGAACACGAATGTCTTGTAATAACCTCTTTGTCGGAGCTCTTAATGTTTCCAGCAGAACCTGCTTTCCCGGCTTTAGATTAAAATTACCTTAAACGAAATTAGCTCCACAGAGAGAACAATGGGCTGATGACATCGCCGGGCGCTGACTGTTCGGTTCAATTCAACTTCAGCTGCTGCTGGTCACCTGATTGTCAAATTTATGAACCGCTTGAGTCACTCTGAATGGATCTGTCGTGTTGTTGAGTTCAGTCAGATTTTTTGGGGTATATTAACTGGACCAGGCAGCAGCCCAGGGCGACAATTTTTTTTATTTTTTGGGAGGTGCCCATTTTTTTTCTCTTTTTTTATTTTCGTTTAATAAATGTATGTTTTGCAGAAGTTGTGATTCATATCTCACTCATCGGCCAATAACAAGCGAGTTGTATTCATATTTTGGGGATTTTTATAAAGACTAACA
Organism: Girardinus metallicus; assembly: GCA_903067095.1. NCBI lineage: Eukaryota > Metazoa > Chordata > Actinopteri > Cyprinodontiformes > Poeciliidae > Girardinus > Girardinus metallicus. The sequence continues at coordinate 2,431 of CAEGAE010007365.1, forward strand.
ATATTCAGGTAATTGAAAATGTTGTTTCTTTTGGAAACAACATGGAGCTGTTGGACATGAAGTATTAAACCTACCACACATCAATTCATACCTGCTTATGTATAAGACTTAAGCCTGGGCGATAAATTGGTTTTATTAGTTAATCAATTTTTTTTTTGTTTTTGAACATTTATTTTCTTTTAAATTTGGTTGTTTTTTTTCACCGGTGTCAGTCTGCGTAAGGCCACCATCTTGTTTGTCAAGGTTACAGCTTCTGTATATTTTAATTTTAAAGGTCAATTTAAAATGACCGTCTCACATCTGATCCTGATAACTCCAGACACTTTTTTCCTCATAAAAACAACTATATTCCTCAAAACTTTAAGTTGTTCCTCTGGTAAAATTGAGTCTTTATTCTTCTCATATTGTTGCTACATTCTTGTAATTAAACAATTAAAAATAAATTGTAGTCTGGCTCCAACACTGAAGGGATTTATTGAAAGAAGAGCTACTTTTTGACAATATTTTCTGTCATCTGTAAATTCTTCTTTAGAAAAGAAAGCAAGGAAATCTGTCATGGAAAAAAAAGATTTTATTTTCAAGACTTAATATCCTGTAGTTTTCATTAGTAAAACAATTTTCCTTTAGAGGATAGGGCACCAAAACTCGCTCCAGCCCGGGGCCCCGCATCCTTGTAAATCCGGCCCTGTAAGTTCACATAACTGGACGAGGAGTAATGCAGGTTTGTGCGTGTGAGAATCTCTGTGACTCAAAGGGCCACCAATCTACACACACACACACAGAGAGTGCTGTTTGCACATGTGGGATCATTCACCAAGCCACTGCAACCACAAAACACAATGTTGCCCTTAAACACATGGAGTACAAACCCACGCATGCAGACACACACACATCCATGCAAACACAGACAGACCTTAATAAATCTCTATGTAATAAGCCCGGGTGTGGAAGGTCCCACCTACGCAGTGTGTTCAGAGCAGAGAATAAAGGCTGAGTGCATTATTGCTGTATATATATATGTGTGTGTGTGTGTGTGGGTATATATATACAGCTCTGTGATTAATTGGAAAGCTGCATTTGGTATTGATTTGAAATGCGGAGTGTGTATGTGTGAGAGAGAGAGTGCACAGGCGCTGACAGACTGCACCTTTAATGTACTGATTTAGATGCAGGGGGAACTCGGCATGTCTGAGATTCCCACCGGAGTCATACAGAAACACACACACACACACATTCGGTCTCTTTCTCCGCCACCCCCTACACACATGGTTAGGTTTATCAGAGTAATGGCAGTGCAGTAATGGGCGAGGACGAGGAGGATGATGGCCATGCTGGTGGTGATGGTGGGGGTTGGCTAAACCATGAAACTCCTCAGAGTACCAAAGCAGGCAGTAATTATTCAGAGGTTGTGTGTGTGTTCTTGGTGAGAACACAGAAAGGGCAGAGTCAAGTAAAAACAATCGATAGCTGTATCATGTTCAGATATGGGATTGTTTTACGAGGACTCGGTGGAGGGACTGGCTTTGGTGGCGTGGCGTGCTTTGATCAGATCGCACGTGATTTCAAGAGCCTTTAATGGCCGCTGCAGCTCCAACCGTCTCTGATTAGGACAGAGCGATGTGGCCTTTCCTCTGCCTACATGTCCCAGGATGCTGTGCGGTTTCCCCCAGAAAACTTGCTAAGCCCGGTGCTTGGGACACTAGGGCTGTCATTCATCCAGCCGGCCGACATGTTTTTGAGTTAAAAAACAAAATGTTTAAAGTTGACAGAAAATTTTTAAATATCACTTGATAGTTATGCGTTATTGGAAGACTGGAAGATTAATACCTAAACACCAACTAGAAAGTCTTAAAAAAGGCAATGATTTAAAAAAAACTAAAATAAATAAACAATGCTAAGCCTGGCAGGGGCACAAGTAAAGCCTGGTGGCCCGCCAGGCTTATAATACACTGGGGGAAACCCTACTGATTTATTGTTCAGCCCTATCTCTGAGTGATTTCCATCCATCTTTCCATAAAGAAGAAAAGCATCCAGCTAGCATGATGCTGCCACCACTGTGTTTCACAGAAGAGATGTTTCACGCTCGTACCGTTTTGCATGTAGGCCAGAATGTTCCGTTTTGGTCTCATCTCGTCAGATTACCCTCCTTCTGATGTTTCCGGTTTTAATCACGTGGTTTACAAATATGTGCTACTTTGGGGTTTTTCTCTAAAATTCTCATGACATACATACGCCTATCACAACAGACAATAAATCAATTAATCGCATAATAAATGACAAGAAACTCAGTAATATTCAGATTCTTGGTTTATTGTTTTTCTCTTTTCTGTCTTTCTACCAGAACTGGTCTTTAGTCTGCTGCTTTTGTCTTAACTATCCCTGTTTTTTGAAAGACAGTTTTGTTTACAGAGACTAAATAGTTCATTTTATTATGAAGTGTAAATAATGACGCTTGTAATGCAAACTCACATTAAAACTTGTATAAAAAAGTCCATTAAAGCTGTCATTATTTACCGAATAACACTTAATGACAACAGTCATAAACATTCATGAGGCACCTTCATGTTAGTGACTGCTGTTATGTCATGTTAATTAGGGGTGCACCAATTTATTGGTGCCAATTTCCTTAATTTCGGGAGATCGGTGATCTGCCGAATTTTAGATGTGAAGCCGATCTTAACCACCGATATTATCAATCTTGGCAAAAGTCTAAAAATTGGCCGCTGTGCTTTTCTTTTCTCCTGTGAGAGAGGTCTGACCGACAAACCGGCCAACTCGGTCATGTCTGCTCATTTACAGTTAACAATAGTCACCCTATCGTTGAAAAGTCAGCAACTTTCTTGATATATTGAGCAACATTTCAGTCAAAAAAAATGGTATCGGCCAAAATCGGAATCGGTAAGTTAGGGTATTAAAAGATCGGCGATCGGCCAGAAAACTGCAATCGGTGCAGCCCTGATGTTTATGACAGTCTTATGCACGCCCCTTCAAATAAAGTGTTGCCAAGAATTTTTATTTCTCGATTAATTTCAATTAATGTTTAAAAAAACAGATAGAAGTATCAGAAATTAAACATTTTTTTACTATTGTTCCATGAGAGCTTCAATAAAAAAAAAACAGATTTGATTAAATGTAGTTACTCTGCGCAGTTTGAATCACATTTCAAATGAAATAATGTTACCTGAAGAAGAAGTAACAAATAGTTTTACATTGTCATTTTTATCGTTAGCGCAATAGTGCCATGAAATATCGTGATAAAAATCTAAGCCCTTGCTGTCCATTGCTAGCTGTCGCTGTGGTGCATCTTTATTTGATGGTGTTAATCAGCTGGTCCCTGGAAGAGAGATTCCCCGCTCGCCTCCACTCCTGTTGTGCTTTTCAGCTTGCAGCTACGTGAAACGTCCCCGTCTTGTTCGGCCAGCCTGTGGTCTTGAGTTGTTGAGATGGAGCGGATGGCGGTTCAGTAATAATGTGATTACAGCATAGAAACATCAGCGCGTATTGATTGAGCTCCCCAAACCCTGACATAAAAGCACGAGAATAAAAATCAATTCATGTTGTGTGTGTGTTTTTTTTAAAACTTAGGTTCTGGTGATTTTTCTGGGTGGCTGAGAGTCTCTGTTCTTTCTCGCAGGCGAGGCCTTCCCGACAGGCTCCAGTCCCTTCCTGTCAGGTTACCCAGGCCCCTCCTCGTTGACCTCTGACCCTGCGTACAGGTCGGCCAATCCCAGCGGTCTGCAGATGGCTCAGCTCTGGGCGTCGCACGCTCACGAAGGTAAATAACCCAATGAAACTCCGGCTTTTCTGTCCGTTCGCTGCCCATAATTCACAGACACGAGCGTTGCCACGGTTTCGTGACATTTTTTTTGCTGGAGCTCAATCCCCAGAAGGCCCGTTCTTTTTCTGCTTCTGCTCCCACCAGCAGGGTCCCGTTCCACTCTCAGCTCCGTCCTAAATGCGTCTCTCTCCCTCTGTCCTCAACCAGTCCTTTGCTTTCTTTCCCCCGTCCTCTCTTACTGTAATCTATCTTTTTCTCCTTCGTACTGCTCGGCGCGTCTCAGTCCACCTCTCTCCGGCGCTGCTGCCCCACTTTTCCGTGACATCTTTCTCTGTGCTCTCTTTAGTCCCGAGTGCCTTTGTTCAGGACTGCTCGGCGAGTGATTAAATCTTGCATCTTTCTTCGTTCCCTTGTGTCTTTTTGTGACTCCTTATCGCGTCGCATCTGGGTAGAAGGTCAGATAGGAGGAAAGGCATCTGACACCGCATGCTGGCGGCGCAGAGAGAGAAGGACAAACGGATTCCAGTTAAGATTTCCTTTAAAACTGATTGCATCACCGTAGAGGCACAAAAACCCGTTCAGCGATTCAGATTGGAAGCTATGTGATTAGGTTTTTTTTATAGACTTTTTTTTTTTTCTTGAGCTACTTTCTCTAATCCAAGGACTTGCCAAGGGTAAGGAATAGGCTAGTGATTACATCTGCGATTGTAACTCACTGGTCGACCTTAAGCTTCCTGCAGTAACGGTAATAACTCTGACCTCCATAAAGGAAGCTTATATTTTTATGGGGTTTTTTTTATCTCTTGCCCTGCTACACCTTTTACAATAAAAACAAACAATCACAGATCAAGGTTTCAGATACATAAATGAATTGGTACCATGCCAGGATATTTCATAACTACATTTAAAAAGTTGGTTTGTGTTACAGTGCAAAAACCTTCTGTCATGATACAATAGCCAATTATGAAACGAGCATTAAACGTCACATTTCACCAAATCCCATCATCAAGATCACCAAGCAGATATACATCAAATAAGTTGATCCACGTTCCACTTACTGCTGATCAAATGCAATTCTTAAAGGAAACTCAGCGTTTCATTATCTTTGCGGTTTTCTTGAAGTTTGTTCCAGATTTGATTCCGGTCCTTCCTGGTTTTAAAACACTTCTTTCGTTGGGCGGCCATGTCTTAGTAGGTTTGCCACTGTCCCACGCTCTTCCCGTTTTCAGATGATGGATGTAGCAGTGCTCTGTTCCTGCTCTTAATTAATGGCTATTTTGTGTTCAAATCCCAATAAAACACATTGAAGTTTGTGGTTAAAATTTGTTAACATTCACAGGGTGGTGAACACTGCAACTGTTTGACTTTATAATTTGACAAAGGAGGAGGAGATATCACATGAATGACTGGAGTTGAACACTTGATCTAAGTTTATCTCTAATTGATGCTTTAGTATCTGAAGCTAAAGGAACTCAGTTCTGCCCACAGGGCTACAAAAGCCACATAACTCACTTCCTTTGATATGAAAGACATCCGTCTCAGGCTGAGAGAGATTCCTAATACCTGGTGTCTGACTGTAAGAGCAGCTAATGTTTTTAAAAGCTGCAGACGTTTCCAGCCGGGGATGCTACGCTGGATCTGTAAGTCTTAGCTGCTGGAGTTCGTGTGCAGCTGTTATCTGCGGTTAAGGGAAGCTTTAAGAGAAACTCCTCCTGCATACCTTCACTCTTAAACCACCGTGCCTGTTTCGAGTTCCCACTTTGCAGCCCCTTTCTTCTATCCCATAACAATCCCACCGCTCTTCTCCATTGAGATTTCCATGTAGGCGGACAGGGTTGTTTAGTTTTTTATTTCCAGTGCTTTGTGCGAGAGTATTAACAGTTTTTAAATGGAGTACGCCACGCCCTTATGTCTATTTTCCTTTAACGTTTGTGTCGTGTTAACAAAGCATTCTCACTGTTATTTGGCTGATCCATTTTTAACATTAAACTTTGATCTTTTATTAGTTCCTTCCCTTGGTATTGTTAGTCATTGTTTTTTTTTTTTTATAGATACCATGGGGGAGGGTTTAGAAGTTTCCAAGGCGGGGATCTATATTAAGATCTAGTCTCTGAGAGCAGCAGCTGCCCAGTGGGCAGACTTTGGCTCAACAACATGAAGTGACCCAGGACCAGATGATTACGCCATCAGCTGGAACAATTTCTGTTTTAAGAAAGTTAAATCAGATTATTTGGGAAATTCAATTTAATATCTCTGTCATGTCCGAATTCCCAATTTTTCTCCAGTCTGAGACATGTTTTATTTGGTGTAATAATCCAGGAGACTGGGCTTTGCAGATCTGTTTAGCTTTCTCCTCAAAATATTTTCATTGAAATCCTTTTATTATCATTATTTTAACAATAAAAAACTACACTCCATTCACTACAGTTCTAAAAAAAAAACACTCTACTGAGCTGGATTTCTCTTGTAGGTTGGACACAAATAGTAATAGATCATCAGCGTAAAGTTTGACATTTTGAATGTCCTGAATTTTCACACAACGTCTAATGGAAATCAGGATGAGATTGATAAATATGGCTCATAACATCTGACTGAAGGAAGCCATCCTGTCCTATGCCTTGCTTAAGATTTGAGGTTTGAGATTATTAGTTTAAAGGGGAGAAGATATAAGAACATTTTATAGCCAAGTGGTAGAATCCTCTCTGGTTTCTAACAGTAAAACACAACTCCCGCACTTTAATACTTAAAGTAATTAAAAAGTGAACCTGCAAATTTTCATCATTGTATTTATTACTCGGTCATGAAGTTATTTTTCACTCCATTTGGGTTTTAAATGTGAGTCTGGGGAGACAAAACAATGTAATTACCTAAAATGCATACCTGATTATTTCCTTCTATCAAGCATTGGAGAAAGTTAGGCAGAAATCTTTTACAAGTTTTTTTTTTCCTGTCACAAATTGCAAAGATCTCAGAAAAACCAAATTTAACATCTTGATTCTTTTTTTTTTCTTTTTTTTTTTTACTTTGGCAAAGCCTAAATAATTACATTTTGAAGCAGTTACTGGTGATGTTTATATAGCATGCTCCGTTTCTCTTTTTGTTCCCGCCAGGCTACCCTCCCCTCCCAAGCAGCCTTTACTCCAGTCCCTACTTGTCTCTGGGCCGCCTGGAGACGTCCTCGCTCTCCCAAAATCCTCTCTATGATCCTCACAAAGGTCAGTAACCCCTTACAGCCGCAATCATGGAGACAGTCACGCCCAAAATTGTTTGTCTTCATGATCTGATTACTTTTGCCGTCCTCTGTTGGTGTTTCTCCTGCAGTGCTCAATCTCTGAAATAACCTGTGCAAGCAAAACTTTGGGTTTGTTTTTGTTCAGATGGATACTTCCTGACGTCCTCACTGAGCCAATCACCTCTGCATCCTCCTTCTGCGTCCTCAACCGCCCCTTCCAGCTCCACGCCTCCCCAGAGGACGTCCCGGGACGGGGTCAGGGACAGGACATATCGGACAGAGAGGGAGCGGGACAAGGAGAGGGAAAGGCTGCGTGAAGAGCCGCGGCCGCACAGTGTGGTGGATCTGACGCAGGAGACGCGAGGCGAGGACGACCGCAAGGCGAGCAGAGATCGGGTCCGTGACAAGGACCATGAGACGGACAGAGACAGAGAGAGGGACGGTTGGTCCTTCCATCCTCACCAGCAAAAGCTACACTCCTCCCACCCTTTTGCGGTGGAGACCCGATCCAGACTGTCTCCTCCACATCCCTCTTTCCCTCTCAGTGAGGGCCGATTCCTCGGTTCGGAGAAAGACCGAAGGGGTCGGGAAGAGGAGGGCACTTCTCGACCCCACCACAGCCAGAACTCCAACTCCAACAACTCCACCTCTCCTTCCGAGCGGCAGCGGAGGAACGAGTCCGTGGCCACGGCGGCCGGGACCCTGCACGTCTCCTACGTCCTCCCCCCTCCGTTACAGCAGCCCGGCGCCGGTCTTCCCCACCTCCCCACACCCAGAGAGCAGCGAGTCAGCGCGCCCACGTATGTGCCTTCTGTGGAGGTTTATGATGAGCGGGTAGGGCCCATCCAGATTGCCTCTCAGGCTCGGGACAACAAACACAGAGACAGAGAGCTTGAACGAGACAGGGACAGAGACAGGGACAGAGACAGGGACAGGGACAGGGAGAGCTACAGGTTTCATGAGAAAAGCCTCATGGAGCATCCTCGGCTCTCCCAGTCAAGCGAAACGAGCAATCAAAGAGAGGAAGGTTCTGTCATTTGCTCCAACGGTTCTCTCAGTAAACGAAGCCAGGACGCATCTTTCTCCTCAGGCCGATCCCGCTTCAGTCCAGAAACCAGGGACCTCTCCAAACACTCGCTCAGAGTCAGCATCGGGTCTGAGTCTAAGTGGAACGCCATGACCCCGTCGGCCAACTATGCCACCAATCACATGGCCGCTTTGGCGGCTCAGCACGGACACAATCTCTCCGCTCCCCACAGCCAGCCGTCGCAGACGCAGAAGTCCAGTTCCCCTCAGTCGTCGCATCGACCTAACAGCTCGCAGTCCTCCCACGGTCACTCGCCACAAACGCACGGACATGGGCGCACGGCCGAGGACGGCAGCCAGAGGCGCTACCTGGACCAGTCGGGGCTTTTTCGGCCCGCAGCGTCCGCCAGCGGAGAACACCCGGACTCGGCAGAGGTTTCAGCCATGCAGAGTTTGATTAAATACAGCGGGAACTTTGCCGCCGAGGGGCCTACGTCTTCCAGGCACATCATCGACGGGAGGGGGCCTTTTGGCGGTCTGGGGAACATCGGGACGGGTGCCGAGAGGGAAAAGGAAAGGGAGCGGGATCGGGACAAGGAACGAGCGCTGAGGGTCCCTCCTCAGCTGAAGAGGGAACAGGAGCGGCCGGACAGCGCTCGCTCGTTCGGCAGAGAGGGGGAGGGCGAGGTGCGACACCCTCCTGTCGGGATCGCCGTTGCTGTGGCGCGGCAGAGAGACAGCGGGAGCTCCAGTAAGCAAACCAGCGGCGGCTCCGACACACAGAGGCCCCTGCTGCAAACGGCTATCAAAGGTGACGCCTTTTATTCAGCTGGAACTAGTTAGATGTTGATGCTTTAAACTCTCTGCTGCTTCCTGTTACACTTTGTTTACCTTGCTTTATTTATTGCAGACTGGTCAAAAAAGTAATCTTGGAGTGAAATCAAAGTCTTCGCTGGCTTCTGCTTTCCACTCCTGTGTGGTTTCTTTCAGAATCGTGCTCTGCATGGTGTAGATCCCCATCACTACCTGAACCGGGTCGAGATGATTCCTCACTTCACTTTTAGAGAATAATGGAAGATTCATTTCCTCATTGTAGAAAAGTCATGTTTCCTCTGCAGCTATTTGATTTGTTTTTTTAGGGATTCGGGTTGTGCACTGTGACCTATGTTGTATAACTCTGCAAAAAAATAATAATCTTGTTGCAGATAGAGATAAATCAGTCACAGTGACCTGCTTTGACTCTCTTGTTCACATTTTACCTGATTCTGTTTTCTCTTTAAGAGCTATAATATAAGAACAGCACTCAGCATTATTTCTTGTTTCCTTCCACTTTCGTCATCAGTGACTTATATCAGGACTAGAGGCGACGTCACACCAGGTGTGTCTGGGAGCAGTTGTTGTTAAACAGGGTTTTACTGTTTTAAGGCAAAAACAAAATAATGTCAAGGACATTTTAAGCTCTACTCTTTAGTTTCTAAACTTTTTTTTAGTTAGGGATGCACGGTATATCAACACTTATATCGGTTTCGGCCGATATTGGTAATCTTTTTACATATCGGTATTAGTCCAGTAAATAAAACTGGGCCAGTATTACAGCTTATGCTTGTTTCCAACTTGTTGCTGTTTGTCTTTAGAGGGGAAAGGGACAAGAATTGTCTTGTGGTATTTATTTGGTCATGTGAAAGTGATGCAAAGGATTGTGGGTAGTTTACCTGAAGCAGAGAAGCAATGATGAAGTCATCAGTATGATCTTATGATATCAATATTGGCCCAAATTATCACATCTGTGCCTCCCCAGCTGCAATGCATTCAGTCTTCCCTTTATCTTTAGGAAGCAAGAAGCGCAGCTCTCTCTCGCTCTCCCGCAGCCTAAATGAACAGCAGACTTGTCTCCACTAGCTGTATAGTCCATCTGAACGGCTTCTTAAATCTTTATTTACCTTTTATTCCAACAGGTTGTGTGTGGAGATGCATTTGGGAGTTTCTAAATCAGCTGATCTACCTGATCAGCTGATGCTTTTTCATTTCTCTGCTCGTCTCCTGAGCCGTTTGTGTGAATCTGTCGGCCCCCCTGCAGTAAAACGTGCTATTTTTGGACTCCAAGGTCACTCAGCTATAAGGTTCCTGCTCGGTGTCTTGTCTTTGTCCTGGTTTCGGCCTCCGCTCAGGGTGCCATTGAGCTCCTTCTGTCCTCCTGCTATTCAGCGCCTCTCCCTCTCTCTTTTGCTCTTTTCTTTCGGGTTGCGTCTCCACCCTTCCCTCCATTCTAAAGAGGCTTTTGTAGAGGTGCTCACTCCTCTTGCCACCTCAGGCCTCCTTCACTTTCTCCGCTGTTTTCTTTGGCTTCCTTTACTCCACTCTTCCCCCTCTGCGTTAAACTTGTCACTCCTGTGTGCAGTGGAAAGCTACAAGCAGGCTCTGAATTACAATAAGACCCTGGTTGTGTTGCTAAGCAATGGATCAATCTTAAGTAACTCTGAGTGTGTGTGTGTAGCAGTAACTATAAATGTTTGCTGGTATTTATGTCATGCGAGGCTTCCTATTGAGGAACACTTCTTAGGCTCTCTGGTGGGGAAAAAAAATTTAAATTTAGATTTTTGGCTCTGATAGAATATTTATAAACAATTTATTCTGCATTATTGATTTCATCAGTGTGTAAGCATCTCTGCCTACTCATTCATCCAGGAAAACCAATCCATATAGTCAAATGTACTGTTGATATAGAGCCTGATGTTATATCCTAGCAAATATTACATCCAATCAATGTTCAGCTACAGTGGTATTACTTTTTTTCTATTTATTTTTTTACTGTAGTGAGAGTTAAGCGATAATTTGTGCAGCTTTGATGCTAAGTAGTAAAATTAAGTGTTGACCAAGGTATTTGTGATTATAATATTAATCCAATAAACTGATGTTGATGTTTTCCTGATGGAAGAAGTCTAGTTTTTGTGTTTTTGTACTGCAAAAACACAAAATCTTCCCAAGTGTTTAGTTTTAGTCTAGTTTCCATTGCAAATATCTTAGGTACATTTGAAATAAGACAAATGACTTAAAAAGTAAATTTTTAGCAAAACATAAGAGCTTGTTTTAAATCAATAATTCATAAATATTGATGAAGATGTACTAGTTCCACTGGCAGATTATTTCATTTACAACAAGACATTTTTCCCATGTTGTAAGTGAAAGAAACTAGAACATTTTTATCAATATTTATGAATTATTGATTTAAAACAACCTCCTAATTCTAGCTGAAAAGTTACTCGTAAGTTTGTTTTGTCTCATTAAGTAAGATGTTGTGTTTTTGCTGTGTAGATTGCCTAATCTGTCACATTTCTTACATTTAAACGAGATGTAGATGCAAAAGACAAGCAAAAGAATCAATGAATGTGCAGATGGAGGAAAAATAAATAAAAGGTTTGACTAATAGAGGGAAGATTAGAGTCCAACATCACAGATGGGTCACTGGGGCTCGGCCGACATGCCCAGCGTTTCCTACGTCCCTGCAGCTGGGCCTTATCTGGACTCCTGGGAAATGTGAGGAGGCTAAATCCCTACATTTACATCTGGGTGCATCATCAAAATGCCCTCATGTCATGTAAACAGTCATCAGGCCAGCAGCAGGTGTTGCTCGTATCATTTTAAAATGCTTCTTAAAGACGGAATCATGCTGTGTAATTCAGTCAGCTTCAACAAACTTTACACTTTTGAGATTTTGTTGACGCATTTCCAGTTTCCAAATGTGATCTGCTTGGTAACACGAGCGCTAAATTAAGAAAACCCTGGTATATGTTAGAGCTGGACCAATCAGGTTCTGATTTACGATCAGAGTTTTGACTTGATTTAGTAGTATGTTAAGTATTTCTCTCCAGGAATAAAACAGTTTTTTTTCAGGACTTCGCTCCTCCTCCTACTGTGAATGCTGTTCTAGTCGCACTGCTGATTAGAGTCACAAACCTGCAATCATTTATCCACCGATATGCAGGTTGGTAGGACACCTGGAGTCAAGTGCCTTGCTCAGGGGCGACACATTGAAGGTGAAATCCAACCGACGACTTTAGGATTTTAATACTACAGCTTCACAGCTGGGCCTGATTACAGAAAGCGACTCTAAACGAGTTCTTCCATCATCCATCCATCTCTAGGTTCACTCTTCATTCCTTCTTTTCTTCCTTCTGTCCTTATCGCTTTTCTTGTGTTACAATTTGTTTCTTTGTTTACAGTGTCTTTCTCTCTTCATCCCTTGTGTCTTTTATTCCTTTCTTATTTTGGTCGTTTCTTTCCGTACTTGATCTTCCACTCGTCACTCCTTCCTCCATTGATCCTTCGTTTCATACGTATTTAATTTGATCCTTTCTTCCTTCTGTTCTTTCTTTCATTCTTTGTGCTTTTGTTTACTTTCTTTATCTTATCTGCCTTCTTTTCTTTCCTCCCATGACTAGATCCTTCTTTAATTTATTACTCTTTTTATCACTGTTTTCTTTGCTGAATGTTTTCTTTTTTTCCTTTTGTCCTCACTGTTTTTCTTCCTTCACAATTCCTCTTTCCATTATTTCTTTTCTTTCCTTTTCATTGTGTTTTTCCTTTCTTCCTTCATCCCTCTGGTCATTTATTCCTTTCTTACTTATGTCCTTTTTCTTGAGTCCTATCGTCCTTTTTGTTTTTACTTTCTTTCCTTCATTCTCTTCCATTCCTTTTATCCTTCTGTCTGTCCTGTCTTTCCTTCCTTCCTGTGCTGTTTGCCTTCTTTTCTTCCTGCCATCTGATCTTTTTTCCTTCCTTTTTCTTCCTTCCAGCTTTTCAACAGCTGATATTTAAAGTCTTGTCATCATAGACATTCTGTAAATTCATAATAAACGTTATTTTTTATTATATTTATTCATGGGGCTCCTAGATGGAGGGAGCATCGCTCATTCCTGTCTTCCTGTCCAGCATGTGGGACGGCTCTCTGTAGCCTTGGTAACCGAAGCCTTTCCTCCAGAGCATATAGGGGATTGTTAAAGTACTCTGTCCCTTTGGAGGCTTCACACACACACACACCCCCACACACACGCACGCACACACACACACGGAGCAGAGCTGAAGGGTCCAGCAGCACATGTATTAAGCCCCTCTGCTGCCCGGGGACCTCCAGTCTGATGAGATGGAGGGGCTTCAGGGGGTTCAGGGGAGGATTCGGCTTGGAGAGCCTCATGTTTATTTTGCACAGCCTGGTTGAGCTGCTGTCAGTTTTTCCCCCTTCTGACAGTCAGAAGGCTTTTGGGCCTCTCAGTGTGTTAATGCAGTAATGAGGCGGTGGTGGCATGCTCACACTTCTCTTGTGGCCGTTCACTATTAATCGATGAGAGCTGACTGGAGCTGACTGTCATTCTGGACTTTTTTTTTTTTTTCAACGTGTGTGCGTGTTTTTTTTTTTTTTTTTTTTTAGCGCTCACGCGCCCGGCGTTGTGTTTTCAGCTCCTCATCTTGTTTTGACAGGCGGTGTCGCGCACCCTATTATCTAGCTGGTGTTACCTTGTCCTCGCCGCCGCTCCCTTCTCTTTCTCTCCCTCTCTCTGTCACACGCTTTTCCCATGTCTGCTTTTTCTTGCCGTAATTTAATTGTATGCACATTGTGGTAAAACAAGGTTTCTGTGTGCAGACGAGGATCGAGGGGAAGAGCGCTCTCGCCACCACGATGACCGACTGCTGGCCGGCCGGCTGGAGCGAGAGCAAGAGAAAGTCATCAGGTGAGGAGGCGCAGCTCTTGGTTATTGTTATTCACGCCTACATAAATTCTGCTGTGTTTACAGCCCGTGACCTTTTCGTTTCTCCGTTTTCTCATAACTTCCACCACCTTCAATCTGTTTCATTAGGATTTTACGTGATAAATCAACTTAAAGTAGTGCACAGTTGGCAAGTTGTAAAGAAAATATGTTGTTTTACTTTCATAGAAATAAAGATTTAAAACATGTAGAGTTCTTCCCTGAATGTCTGCTTTGCAGTCCAACTACAGCTGCAGATTTTTGAGGATTTTCCCTTTATTCTTTGCAACACGGCTGCAAAAATCCACAAATCTTAATTTTCCAAGCTTTACTAAAGTTTTTCAGTTAGATTTAGGTTTGTACTTTGACTAGACCAGTTCCCAAAGAGCCACTTTCAGCCTTCCATAATGGCTCTTAGTAACTATGGCTAAACGTGCAAAAGAACCAGGTGTTGTTTCTAAGTTTAGATATAATGACAAACTCAGGTTCTTAGCAGTTTTTCAGTTCATTCCTACAATATTTGCATTGAATTTTCACAAATAATAACATTAAAAGTACAAATAAAATGGATTTAGATCTGGCTTTCTTATCATTAGTTTGGAAACTGCTTGAGAATGTGCTTCTTTACTTTTTTTAATTCCACAGAAAAATAAAGATATGTCCTTTATTTTTTGCTACATCTTATGTTTATCTTTGTTTTGAACCATTAAAAAGGGCGGATCTTTAAAAACGACAACAAATGTTGTCTTTTTTTCCAAAATTTCATGTGACATTTTTAAGTTTTATTTGGCCGACCGGACAGTGAAAAAAATCTGTTCAGGTGGTAAAGGTTGAATATTCCTGAACACCTGAGTATGCTTCCATCAAAACATGAATATCAACCCCAGTTTCTACATTTGTTTTTCTCCCTGACCTCGCTGTAGTTAGCTACATACAGTAACAATTTTTGATGACAAATTCTCTAAGAAATTGTAGCGACACTATTCTCAATTTGAGATAATTTTATTTATTGATAATGGGGTAATAATAAATGTTCATCCTCTCAAAAACTAGTAAAACTTTAATTTTGTGAAAAACGCTCTGCACTGGAACAGGAAGACGTTTTGAATGTCCAGAATAAAACACAGAGATAAAAACCTTACACAACCAAAATGGATTATGAAGATTGTAAGCAAAATTACTCTTTGTAAATCCCCAGTATGGGGATGCGACTCATCAATTATAATAGTGACTTTTTGAAGCTGCCACCACCGTGCTTCATCATGGACTGTCATACTCAGAGAAATTGTTCAGCGTTAGTTTTTGCCACCGATTGCGTTTTGCATCTATAACATCTCCAGTTTAGGTCTGTATTCTGCTATAGACCTCTTTGTGTTGCTGTCACATGAAGTCCAGATGAAATAAAGTGTAGTCGGTGGTTATATTGCTCCACAGTATGCAGACTTTAAAGCAGAGTCAGCACATTGCTGCAGCCACTAACGAGCGGCCCGCGTTGTGTCCTTGATCCTCCACTCAGAGAGTCCAAGAATCACCCCGAGTTCACTCAGATGGGCCCCGGCCCGCTGTCTGGCGGCCTGACACCTAGCATGATGACGCCCAGCCTCATGACCCCCAACCTCATGGTCACAGGAGGGGCTGCTCTCGCAGGGGCAGGGCGGTGGCCTCCCGACCCCTCAACCCTGACCTCTCACCCCTGGATGCCCCGGCCCGGAGCCCCTCCAGTCTGGCTGTCCGGCTCTCCATACGGTATGTGATGCAATTTGCTAATTGTTGCAACAACATTTTCCTGTGGCTCCTGTGCATGAAATCAAAATGAGCGCTGAGCTTTAATCCGATTTTGATTTGATGTAGATGTTATCTGGGTCGTTATGCAGCCCTGAAAAGTATGGAAACAGGTTGAATTTAAACCTTATGGGAGATTAAAATCCTTCAACATGTTTGAACTTCAATGAGGTGTTTTCTAGGTTTGGAAAGTGCTTGATTTTCAAACTGCACTGTTTGGTAGTAAAGTTAAATTAAAGGACTGAAATTGGATAAAATCACACGTTTTCATACATTTTTGACAGTGAGACAAAAATGACACATTTTTGTCTCACTGTCTGAAGTTAAATCAGACTAAGCTTTTCCTGTTTTAGGCCAGTTAAAATTAGCAAAATCATTTCTATTTGCTAAATGCCAAAAAACGTAGCAAGAACATTTTTTAGAGATTCCGTGTAACTTTATTTGGATATTGTGTTTAAGCAGGAAAGTCATGTTGCAGCAACATGATTTGTTTGGATCGTTTCAATGTAGTGGATGTTTATTATTCCTAATGGGTCAATGACTTGCTGATCTTTGTAATTGAAATAAAGGTTGAGTTATATTTTTTTATGGTAAACAACGTTATTCGAATGTTTTTTTTTTTTTTTGCTGTTAAATGAATGTTTTGCTCTCAAACCAATCAGGCGTATAAAGTGTGTGAGAGACATTTCAAAACATAAAAATTAGTTTTATTTTAATTAACATTATTAATAATAAATGACATCGCATAACAGTGAATTAAAACTTTAAATTCATTTGTGTTGTTTTTATCTCCAAATTTTGAAAACGCGCCTTAAAAATGCTTGAAAAGTTTTTTTTTTAATCTTCCTGTGGGAGAAGCTCTGCATGCTCACAACATGGCTGCCTCTGATTGGTCCACGGGGGAGTGAGGGGGGCGTTGTCCTGCGGTCAGCCGGTCTGCCCATCAGCAGGCGCTGTGGGTGTGTTTTTTTGGGGGGGGTTTGTTGCCTCAGACATTCCTGATCTTTTCTGGACATTCCAGACTCCCTGCTGCTCCGCTCGTCATCCTGAAATAACAGCACTGCGACGCACAGCCACTTACTTATGTAAGCGTTCATTCACCATCTGATAACACTAAACAGAGAGACACATGCTCGCCCAGAGCTCCCTGAGGGGGGCGTTTCTGTCTAGACGCGGAGGGCTAAAAACAACAAGATGTGTCTCAGTGTGCAGAAAAAAATTAATAAAAATACTCGCTCAGTTCTTTAAATTCAGTTTGTTTTGTTTCTTCTTCTTTCATTTAGGCCTGGGTCCCTCCCCGCTCCACCAGACCCTCCCCCCGGGCTACCCGCCCTCCCTGCCGGGCTCCATGCCTCCTCCCTACCAGTTCGCCAGGGACCCGCAGTCTGGCCAGCTAATCGTCATCCCCACTGAACACCTGCCGCATTACGGTACGAAAGCTGCCGCCCGTCTCCGAGAGCGTTCCAACATATGGGGTCGCAGGGAAGCGTGATTGCACAACACGCCGGCAGCTTCTCAAATTTGACAGGAGATCGCCGAGACGCGCTGGACACAAGAAGGTTTTTCCTCCTGGGGCAAAACAAAACGAATTTCCCATAAAAGACTGTTAGATTTCCCACATGTTCAAACTTCTACCAGTTAAATGTGTAAATCTTGAACTCGTTCAGGAAATGTTTGGCTTCACATATTGATCAGTTTTATACTTTTTAAGAAGTTAAGATTTTTATGAAAAAGTTATCCGTAGAGATGAAAGTAGGAGGCGCTCAAACATCTTGTGATCTTTTGAAGGAGAACTTGTGGTTCCTGCGAAATCTGGTAAAGAATGTGGCTTGGTTTTAGGATTTTCAAGGTCTTCGTATGGATAGGAAAACGTGAGCAAGGAAAAATGCTTATTTCCAGACTTTGTTTAATATTCCGTCATCTAAATGTTATTTTCTCCTCTCTTCTTTATGGAGAAGTTCATTCCTCCGTGTATTTATTACCCTTTTTCCCTCCTTTCTCTCTTGTGGCCAAACTCCCTCCTATCCTTACTCTTCTTTCTTTTTATTTCTCCCTTCTTTCCTTTTTGTGTCCATCTTTTCTTACTTTCTTTCTGCCTTCCTTTTCTCTTTCTGTCTTTGCTACAGTGTATTCCTCCAGTTTTAACACTCTTAAACCAGACTTTTCCACCAAAAAGTGGGAAAAATTTTTCTTCTTTATCTATTTAGTTTTTAAAATGTGTCTTGATTTGAATTGAACAAGAAAACTCAATATGGTTCTCTCTAGAGAGAGAATAAAAATCAGAGCAGGTTCTCCAGGAAGTAC
The DNA here is from genome assembly GCA_903067095.1 of Girardinus metallicus. Taxonomy (NCBI): domain Eukaryota; kingdom Metazoa; phylum Chordata; class Actinopteri; order Cyprinodontiformes; family Poeciliidae; genus Girardinus; species Girardinus metallicus. The sequence continues at coordinate 20,294 of CAEGAE010007365.1, forward strand.
TGAATAGATCACTGCATTTTCTTAATTTATACTCTTATTGAACAAACACTTCAGTTAAGCTCCTTTAGCAGATTGTCTTACCCGCTTAGCGTGCAGCGTTTGTGTAAATGTCTCTAAAGTTAACAGCAAACAGGCTTCTCAAAGTTTGCCATGTTTCTCCGTGGCGCAGCAGGAGGCGACATGCTGGAGCGCGGAGCCCCGGTGTGGTCGAGCGTGTACGGGCCGAGCAGTTCGCTGCAGCACGCGGCGCAGCTGCAGCTGCTCTCCCAGCATCAGATGCTGCGGCAGCAGGAGCTCTTCATGATCCAGCAGCACACGGCGCAGGTCCTGGAGCTGCAGAGGAACGCGCAGATCGTCGTAAGTGCAGCGTGTCCACTTGCAGGAAGCGTCCGTCTTTGCACGCCAAAGCGAAGTCTGTGACGGCACATACCCACACACACACACGCACGTCAGAAATATCTCCTCTGCTCTGTCCCAGGAGCGCCTGAAGGCCAGTGAGCACCGGCCGGAGATCGAAGACAAAGTCGTCAAGCGGAACGCCGACCCAAAAACCCGACCGTCCTCCATATCCTCGCCGTCGCCCTCACCTGTGCTGCATCCTCGCAAGCCCCGTCCTCCCTCCCGATCTCCGACGCCGTCCACGTCCTCCCTCACCCCTCTGCCTCCGACGCCCTCCCCGGTGACCACCCTGAAGTCGGAGGAGGGAGGACACAGAGTCCTGTCTCACGCACCGAAGCTCCTGCCTCACCCGACGTCTCCACGCTCGGCCTCTCCGCCCCCGTCCTCGCCGCGGCGGCCCAAACAGGAGGAGGGGGAGGTGGGGGTGAGGGAGCAGAGGAAAAAGTCAACCTCTACACCCTTTGAAGGCATCTACTCTGGTAAGCACAGGTACCGCTGAAATATGGCTGCCAGATATTAGGGAAACGGGCGCCGTTGTTGGATGACTGACTCCTGGAGGACAATTTAGATTTCTTCTAAGACAAAAAGAGAAATCTTCTAGTGAAACTCGCTCTTGTGTTTAGTTCTTTTTCTTATTATATAATTTAAGTCAAATTTCTTAATTACTTGTTTTGTTGCTGTTTATAGTTTTGCTTTTTTTTTTTTTTTTTTTTACCAAAATAGGTCTCTCTAGTAAATTAGATTTTGGATCTCAATGAGAAAACTCGTAAAAAGGTCATATAAATGCCATGAAAGTCTGAATGCCACAATTTAAGATTTAACCAGTTTGGGTCAAACAGTTGAAACCTGGACGCACCTCAGAGAATAACATTTAAACTCGAGTTAATTATTGCTCTGAATATGTTGGGGGTTTTTTTTAGCAAATAGTCTGCATACTCCAGTTAACGATTAATCGATTGCTAAATTAGTTGACAATTATTCAATAAGCGATTTGTCACTATTAATCCGATTAATCATGTCAGCCGTAACCCAAACTGGTTTTCGCGTTGACAGAACAGGCTAAAATTAAAGATTTGACATATTGATGTTAGAAGGATTTATTTAGTTGCAGAGACAAACTTTGCCACAAATAATCAAAGATACGCTAAAGGAATGCTACGTTGTTTCATGTTAGACAATGAAATGTTCATTTTTTTATCTAAAAATGGAATTGAATTATTGGTTTACTTGAATCATATTGTGTAAAAAAAGGCTTAAATGGTTAAATGTAAAAATTAATTAATCGCCAAAAAAATCGATTAATCGTCAAAAATGATCAATTAATCAACCAGTTACTGTAATAATTGTTAGTTGCAGCCCTAATCTGAGCCTGCATGTATAACTTTGACACCAAAATAATCAAGGACGGGCTTTCCCATCTACTTTCTAAAACTCCATAGAAAAATGAATTCAGATGCATCAAATAAAATATGTACTGTATCTTTAAATGTTCTTAACCTTCTGACCAGAACTGTAGTTTCACAACCAACACGTGAAGAGTCTGTATGCGCTGGTAGATGTGCTGATGATGCGTTTGTGTTTTGCTGTGCCTCTTTTACAGATCTGTCTCCAGGTTACGCTTACCAATCCATCACTGCTCCGTTCGGATCCTTCCCGCCTTATCACGTCCCGGCATCGGCAGCCGAAAACCCGGAGGCACATCGATCCTGCTCTCCAGCAGCCGCTGATCCTTTAGCTTCGTCTCACCACCATTCCAGGCTTTTGGATGCAGAGATCAAGCCCCAGAGCCTGGAGCCCCCGAAGGCGGGGTCTTTCCTTAAACAGGAGCCCTGCGAGGAGCACCCTCAGCCGGATCTGAGCCGCACCACCGAGGATGACGAGGTGGACGAGCAAGCCCCGAAAACTCCCAGTCCACCGATTCCACCAGGTGAAAACCAGCGAGAAGTGGGGAAGGAAGAGAAGAACGACGGCGAGATTAAAACGGAAACATTGTCCAACGCCTGTCAGGCGGCGAAGGCCCCGCCCTCTGCTCCTGCAGCAGACGAGCCCAAACCAGAACTTATCCAGGAAGCAGAGCTGGCACCGTATCACCAATCCATCTCTGCAGAGCCGGACGATCAAGAAGCGCCTCAGATGTGCGTGTCGTCAGACCAGACGGCCGTGTGTGAACGGGAGCCGCCCGACGACGCGTCCGACTCCTTCCCACCCCGCCTGGAGGAAAGTACCTGTGAGCCTCCCGTCCTCGGCTCCCCGCACCCGCTGCTCATCAGCTCGGAGGACCCCATGGGGGGCATGCTGGCCCTGCTGACGGCCAGCGAGTTGGCTCAGGCCCGGCCCAGAACCCCACCCACCCTGACGCTCGAAGGCCAGGTGGAGGACCCCACCTTTGCTTCCGCCTGCAGCAGCGCGGCCGCTCTGGAGATGGTGGCTCTGGAAGGCATGGCCCTCCTCAGCCAGATGGCTCAAAACGAGGCGGAGCTCGTTTTCCACACGCAAGGTAAGCGGTCGCTGTCGACACACTCATCCTAGAGACACACCAATCATTCCACTAGAAGTCAGATGATTTCACTTGACTGGCAGCTCAAATACTAAAAAAAAAACCCAAAAAACCCCCTCTTGCTTTATTTTGGCAATGAGACCAAATTAACTGTTGTTGAAATTGAAAGCTTTAGTTTTATTTTAAATGTCTGTTATTTTGCTAATATAAAACAGCTTAACAAATAAATTTAAACCTTTTGAGCCCATAATTTATTAAACTTGCTGAAATAACAATAATATAAAAAGTCATAATATTTACAGGGTGTTTTTAAATGCTTTAAATTAATTTTTATACAAATAAGGCATTAATTCATTAGAATATATGTAAATTTGCCTTAAATACATTAATCATAGGTCTTAAATTTTCATATGGCACAACTTTTTGACCTAATATATTCTATGTAGTTTATTTTTTGAGAGACTTTCCTGTCAGGCAAAATCTTGAGTCACACTCGGACGTCTTCGTTACAGTCTGGGACTCGATGCGTTTGAGGTTGCCGCTAATTAGCTGCTAACATAAACTCACAGTCTAGCTAGCTTCTTTGAGTCTATCGTTGGTAAGTGCAAATTTTTTGGCTCAACGATATTTGTCTTTGCACCAGCTCCCTTCTGCTGCCAACCTATACAATGATGCATCATTCTGGGCATAAAAGCTTGGCAATGCTGTATAAAATATGCAGTTTTCTTTTGTACATTTTGGTCTTAAATTTAATCCATAATGGACTTAAAAAGTTTAACATTTTACTTGGTGAAACCTGTGGAAGCTGGTTTAAATGATGTACATTTGAACATGTTTTAAATCGACCAGGAAGAAACCTGATCGGTGCGTCTCAATGTCATTCTGTCAGGTTTCATCTTCTCTTCCTCTAATATTCCAACGTTGTGCGTTTTTTCCTCCCAGATCTCACATTAGACAGTCTGGACTGTCTTCTTGAGGCGAGCAGACATGTTTTACTGGAGGAAATAGAAAAGCAGTCCCACATCGATCTGCCAAGAACTCTGGACCCCGACAAGAAGTACAGCTGGAGGCAGAGGAAGGAAGAGCCGGTAAGACGAAGAATCAGGAATGCGTGTCGGTCAACGAAGCCTCGGCGGCCGGACCCTCATGTTTGCCTCTTGTGTTTCGCTGCAGCTGTACAGCAAGATGGCGGTGGACATGTTGGACGCCGTGGAGGTGGAATACCGCGTCCGCCTGGCCGAGTTGCAGAAGACGTACAAGGAGAAGCAAAGGGAGATGAGCAAACTGCAGCGGCGCAGGGACAAGAGGTCAGCGCTTGCGCTAAGAGAACCAATTAATCACGGTGCTTGACACCCTCCGCCGTAACTTAGATCTAACTTTCTTCTGGTCAACGTCAGAGAGAGGCAGCAGCAGGAGGACGAGAGGAGGAGTCTGACCAGACGTGGCAGAGGAAGACCCAGGAAAAGGAAACATCTGCCCACATCTACCAAACAGGACAGCAGGCCTGGAAAGTGAGGGGGTTCACTTTCTTAAATTTCACTCAGTTACACCATTTTTGCTGCATGCTTGAAAGTGTGTATCTGTCTGCCAGGGCGGGTCGCGCAGTGCAATACTCCGAGGACTCTGAAGCCGGGGAAGGACAGAGAAAGAGGTTCCGACTGTCCAGAGACGACGAGGACACGGAAACCGGAACTGGAGGAGAGAAGAAGAAGAAGAAAAAGAAGAAGAAGAGCTGGAACGACCAGGAGCCGTCCAGCGCTCACGTTCTAGAGGTAGGTCACCCGAGATTCAGCACAGTCTGCGGAGCGTTGTTCTGGTTAGTGACCTGTCTGGTGGCGTTTGTAGGCCATGAAAGCGAAGCGCGGTCACCTGTGCGAGCAGGAGCAGCTGGCCTCTGACCTCGACAGGGCGCTGTCGCTCTCGCAGCTCTGCTCCAGGTCGGACAAGTCAAAGGGCCGATGCTCCGAAAGCGGGCTGAAGGAGCGAGGCGCTCATTCCTCGGTCAAAGCCGGGAAGCTCAAGATGGCCGCCAAAGCTTCAGCTGCCGAGACCGTCCGAAAGGTGAAAGGTCAGAAGAAGTCCATGTTTTCTCCGGTGAGATCGGAGATCAGCAGCTGCTCCAACAGTGAGTACCCGGAGAGGAAGCGTATGTGGTCGATTCACAAAATGTCTTCTGCGTTTAATACCGCTTGAAGGGCACGTTTTCTCACGCTGCAGACACAAACTTCAGTGGATTTACTGGGAGACTGATGACGATTGAACGGGGTTACAGGGGCTGTAGCCCAGGGCCCAAAGAAAACTGAGCATGTTTTACAAATATTACACCTTATATTAAAGTCATGGGCTCATTTCGGATGTTATTTTATTTTTTTATGAATATTTATCAATTGAAAATAAACTCATATTTGAAAATGGTCTTTTTGTTACCAAAACCCACATTTTAAACTGACCATTCATCAAAAATTGTGTAGGCCTACCTATTAATGTTCTGTAAGAGATGATTTTTTTTTTTCCATAATTGGGCACCAAACTTTCTCCAGCTCAGGGGCCCTTATTGTTTTAGATCCAGCCCTGCCAACACAGTGATGCATAAGCACAGAACGTAAAAAACAATCAAAAAAATTAGACTAGAACATCTAGTTTCAATCGACTGTATCAAGTCTTCTTATTGAGCGTTTTGTAAGTCATTCCCTGTAAAGTCCTACATCCAAGCGATATGTTTTTAATCCAGCAGCCTTTACTTATTTATTTATTTTTACCTTCTCGGCCTCACAGATTATTAACCGCACTCTCTCTGCACCAGATTCAGACTCAGAGGAGCTCGTCTCTTCTCGAGGGGGCTGGCCTCCTCACTCAGGGACGCGTCCCCACGACGGCTCGTCCAGAAAGAGGCGCTCTGCGGCGTCGCCAACCTCCCTGCTGCCCGCCCAGAAATCGTCGAGGAAGAAACACAAGCACTTATCCCTGCTGCTGGAGGAGGCGGGCCTCAGCTCCTCCGACGACGACTCCTTCGACCAAGGTTACTGACCAAATCTTACAGCTTCACTGCCGAGTCAGGCGGTTGTGTGTCTGTGAGGCTAAGCTAGCTCCTGTCAGACTGTGCGTTAGCTTCACCATCCCTACCTCTCTTGCTGCTGGCTTTTTCCTGCAAAAGTTAGTTGTTTTTTTTTTTTCTTAGTTTTGTTTTTGCTGAAGAGTTTACCTATTTCTATGGAGATTTTTTATTGCCTGAAGTGTTTTCCTTTTGTAGCATTTGTACAAATCATGTGAATTGTGAGAACTTTTTCCCCTCCCCCCCCACAAAGCTTGTATCGCAAGTTTGGTATTTCTAAGCTTTATTAAAGGCGTTGATTTGATTGGTACAGATTGCAAAGTGCTGTGGTCCTTGTGTCCGCTTCATCTTGTTGTGTCTGTTTCTGTCAGTCTGTCCAGCTGCCACTGCACCTCACACATCCGTTAGAAGGCTCCGTTTGTCAAATATCCCTTCGCTTCTCCCAGATACGTTCGGAGAGCACGTCAGGAAGTTGAGCGTAGCGCTAGCTTAATTCCTGGGTTTGTTTTTATCACCATATGACAGGCAGGTTAGTGATACTTTCTGCTAAATGTTTCCAGGTGATGTGACAGAGTTGAGATTTGAGGGATATTTGGACAATCGAGCTCCTCCCGTGTGTCTACTAAACCTTCAAATAACCCTTTTCCCTGCTCTCTCTCAGACACCTTGCTCTGTCCTCTCACTGCCCCCCTCTCATCCTTGACCCCCCGTCCCCCACTTTATTTCCCTTCCCATGATGCTTTGAGTGTCTCTTAGCCTGTTCCATGTGCTTGTGCTGCCGCCGCTGCGACTTTACAGAGGCTTGGCCAGGACTAGCGCGGCCTTGAGCCTACACTACCTCGCTACGGCGACCCTACGCTGTGGCTAAGGCTTTGCTTTTAAAGCTAGTCTGCGCTAAGGCTCGGCCGCGCTCCCGCCGCTGCCCCGCCCTGCCTGAGGCCACACCCCTGTCGCCTGCTCTGTAAGTAGGAAGTGCCCCTCCCTCCATTTTGTTTTTCATTTATTTTATTTATTGAACACTAACATGAAACGTGTGGAAATTGAGCTACATTCACAGAACATAAACTTTTATCTTGTTTTGTTTTTTTTGTTTGTTTATTTTCTCGCAAATTTGAAGCTCTCCAAAGTTAGCCATGGTTACTCACCCACACTTCCCCAACGCTGACTCCTGTTGGCTTAAAAGTTTAAAGGAGGGACGTTTCGTGTTGGACGGGAACAGAGGACGGTAACCATGGTGGCTCAAATCACAAAGGAGCATATTACCAAAGGGGCCTCACAGGGCTGTCCTCTCAGTGCCTGCTTGTTGCGAACGCCTGTCTGCTGCCGTTAACACACCGTGGATTCACAGCACAGCAAAATTGGGCTATTTCCTGGAAAATAATGTAGTTGCCAGCATAAAGGCAAAAAAAATTCATACTGCTTGACTTTTTGTATTTACATTTTGTCCTGTTGCAACCACAAAATTCAACGTATCGATACGTAAATTTATAGACCAAGACAAAGGAGCTCCTAACGGACTGAAATTCAGTTTTGATGCACAAAAAATGAGTGGCTGAAAACCAACACTTCAAATCAATCTGATCACACGATACTCTGTGGTACATGGTGGGGGAAGCATCATGCTGTGGGAAAGTTTCTTAGCCATGCTAAGAAAAATGTAAAAAATTATATTAAGACTTTATTCTCAAAATATTTTCTTTATTCTCATATTTTTACAACTTTATTCTCCTAATACTATTTTATTCTGGTGATACTATGACTTCATTCTCATTTGAGCTTATTTTCATAATATTTTATTCTTGTAACCTAATTTTTTTTATTATTTTTTTTAACCATGGCCCTAATATGTTGTTGTAATGCAAAACTGAAGTTGAATGTTTTCTTCTTTTTTTTCGCCTCTTGGATCTTTTATTTTATAAAGCTACAATTCACTGCAGCTACCAGAGTCTGACATTTGTACCCCTTTTTCTTTGCATAATAGCTCAAGCGTCAAATTGGATGGAAAGCACCTTTGAAAATCAATTTTTAACTCGTGAACCACATTTTCAATTACACTCAGGTCTGGACTTTGACTGGTCCAATCCTAGCATGCTTTGAACTTAACTATTCCAATATAACTCTGGTTCTATGTTTATGGTTATTGTCCTGCTTGATAGCGTAACCTTCCAGCTTCCCATCAACACTAACTAGTCCCTGCTGAGGAAAGCATCCCCACAGCATGATGCTATCACCGCCATGCTTCACCATGGCGATGGTGTGCTCAGTCATGTGCGCCGTTACACAAAATCTTACATGTAGGCCAAGATGTTCTGTTTTGGTTTTATGTGACCAGAGGAATTATCACATGACAAACTAAATTCATTCAACAGTGGTTTCATTATGAGTATGATTTGACAGTCCATAACTAACAAATATTGTACATATTTAGATTGTTTAAGGTTTTTTAAGCTTGGGACACTATGTGATGGTCTGTCACGTAAAATCTCAATAAAGTAATTTGATTTTTCTGGTTGTAACGGGGGAAAATGTCCAAAAGGTGCATTCAGGGAGTATGAGTAGATTTCAAAGTGTTTCATTTTAAACTGTTGTGGGAAAAAAAAGGAAAGAAAAATCCTGTTCAGCTTTCCCAGCCTACACTGTGTTAATAATGCAACATTAAGCGTTCATGTACTGTGCATCCACCCTCACTGTTAACACTCTAACCCCTGAGGAGAAGCTCCTCCTGCTCATCTGCTGCTCTGGACCTAACCGCTAACTTGCAGCAACACACAGCCTGACCAGCAGAATGCCACAGTGTGTGTCCGTCTCTGCCTCTCTCTGTGCTCTGCCGGGTTTGTCGGACTTTAGAAACCGAGGGTTTTTATTTTTCCTCCTTCACCCTCTCGCTCCATTAATACAAAATCTCCAAGGCCGGGCTTTCGACTCACCTCCTACCCCCTCACACCCCCACGTCTCTGCAGATGTGTGTCTGGTTGTGTTGCTCACACCTTGTGCATGGTCGTGGTTTTTCTCCAAGCTCCGCTGCTCCATGTTTCTGTGCAGCTTTACGGCGTGAAGGGAGGCTGCAGTGGGTTTGGACCTTGTATCTTCACCTCCAGGAGTGTGTGTGTGTGTGTGTGGGTGACTGCATAGATGCATTGTTCTTGAGATCCCACTTAGCTTAGTTTTTTATTTTTATATTCTCTGCATTTCACAGTCATTAGAAACAACACGAAGTGAGAGATGAATCCCAGAGGGATGCTGCGAGCCGTCTCCATGCCCGCGCTCACAGCTTTCTCTCTCCCACACAGGGACCTCCGAGGACGATGAAGAGGACGAGTCGGATTCGGACGACGATGACGGCGACGAGGATGATGATGATGATGGCGGCTGTGAGGAGAGCGGACTGGGTCTGCTGGCCAGGTTTGCGGCCAGCGCCCTCCCTGTCAGCCCGCCCCCATTGAGCCTCCTCCATGATGGGAAACACTGCAGCAGCAGCAGCAGGCAGAGCACGCTGGGTAAACCCAAACGCACGCAAATGATCCGAGTTCTGACTCGGATAAGTTCTAGATCACCATTCCTAACTGGATGATTTCTTTCAAATTTATTGTAGCGTTAAAAATTATAAACTTCTATGTGTTTTGAGGGGATTTTATGTACTAAACCGGTGGCTCCTAAAAGCTTTGATCTAAAAAAAATCTTCTAGCTTAAACTGTTTTACAAAACTTTTTTAATGCAAATAATGGAATTAGGTTTTTACTTTCAAACTGTGTGCTTTATTGACATCATTTTCCATTAAAAATTTAATGATCAAGTGAAGAAAATATATTCAATCCCTATATGTAAGAGTAGCGATGCACCAATATGAACATTTGGGCCAATCTCGATATCCGACATTAATATCGCCAGTAAGGTAGATAACCAATATTTACCGATATTGTAAATGTTACATATAACTACTCTTTCAACAACGTGAAAAAAGCAATCACATCACTGACTTCAGTACTGGTTCTCTGCTTTAGTTAAACTACCCACAATCCTTTGCTGCTTCTCTATCACTTTCACATGTCAGATCTCCTCCCCTTCTCCTTCATAAATAAACGGCAGCAAGATGAAAATAAATATCGGTTGTTAATATTCTGCCAAGTTTTTATTTATTGGGCGAATGGTAATATGTTAAACAATGACTAACAATGATACCAAATTAGTGCCAATATATTGTGCATCCTTATGTAAAAGTGTAAACTTATAACATTTTGAAAACTAAAAACTGAAACATAGATATAGAAATAGTAGATGTAGAAACCAATAAGCTAATTTGTTCCATGTCATTTTTGTGGCTTTGAACAAATTTTGCTTTGCCGGGCCAAAGACAAAAATGGTTCTCTGGGCGTTCCTTATAATTCAAGTAATTTAAGATGGAAGAACAAGGATGTTGTCGTTATGAAGAAGGAAGTTAATGCCGCATAATCCTGAAGCAAAACCTGCTAGAGTAGGGATGTCCAAAGCTTGGCCCTTGAAATCATTTTGGTTGTTCGTGTTTCTTTTAAAAAGAAACTCCTTTTTATGTTTTGGATCTTTAAGAATTTATAGATTTCATAAAAATATTGTTCACCAGGTAAAACATTTTTCTTTTTAAATTTAGAACATTTTATGACCTGTGAGTAGTTTATTTTTGCCAATTTCTAAACACAGAATCAAAGCTATATTTGAAATGTACAGGTCAAAGAATGGCCCAGTCAAAGCCCAGACCTAAAACCAACTGAAAATGCTTTGCATCACATTTTCTCTGTCAGGTTCACCAGAGTGCGAGTGGTCCGATTCCGGCTCGGACTTGAGGCAGAGGAAGTTCCCCTCCCTCCTGCACGGGCGGCGCTCCGCCCCAGAGCTCCCCCTCCTGCCGCCGGCGACCCGCCGAGGCGACCAGCCCAGCCCCACCAAGCGAGACGAAGCACTGCCGGTCAAGCAAAAGCCTCTGACCAAAGCCCGCCCCTCGCCTCGATCTCCGCGGAGATTCAGCTTTGACCTCTCCGCCGGCGTCGGGGGCTTCAGCGAGGACGAGGGCTGGAACCGGCGGCGCAGCGAGCGGATTTTCCTCCACGACGCCAGTCAGATGTCCGTGTCGACGTCTTCCTCCACCAGTCAGAGCTCCTTGTCCTCCGCCTCAGCTCCGCCTCTCACCCCGAAGGCGTCCTCCAAACCGAAAACCACTCCAGCAGTACGAGAGGGAAAAGACGTAATAAAAGTACGTCGGTTGTTTCTCAACAGCTACAAATTGGTGCAGAAAAGCTTCCCTGGCTCTTTGTAGTCCAGTGGAATCAGTTCAATTTGGGAACAAAATTTAATTTTCCACATTTTCAGCTGGTGTGATTCACCTTTACACTGCACTGTGTCAAACGAGTCAAACTATTTGAAAATCCTCTTCAGCGCCTCGCCTCTGGTGGCGCTGCACCCAGAACAACTGAAGGAAGCGACATAAAAACCTCTGAAGAAGAGCGCAGCTTCCTTTTTCCCAAAATGTAAACAAAGAAATGGCGTGACATCAGATTTTAGAGGTTGAAGCGTTTCTCTTTTGTCTTTGGTAAAAGATCACAAGCCGTTTCTCCTGCCAGCGCTAGACTCCTATGTTTGTTCTGGTTATTTTTACCCAGAATGCTTTGCACTATAGTCACCACATATTCATTCGAACCCAATCGGAATTCACTTCAACTGAGACTCAGCTGCTTAGGCAGACCAGAGCTCACTTTTTTGACCCACATCAGGGTTGGCGGCGGACTATAATGCATGGCATTCTGGGTAAATACAACACGTGTGTCTATCACCAGCGGGAGAAATGACTTGTAGTCTTTTTTGTCAACAACAACGACCGCTCAAATCTGATGCTACTCCATTTTTGTTTACATTTTGTGAAGAAGGAAGTTGCGCTTGTGTCTTCTTCAGAGGATTTCATGTTGTTTCCTTCAGTGGTTCTGGGTGCAGCGCCACCACAGGCCAGGAGCGAAACAGGTTTTTGAAGAGTTTGGATCGTTTGACCCAGTTCAGTGAGAAAGCAAACCGCAGCAGCAGCTGAAAACGTAGCAAATGCTGCAACTTTGTTCCCCAATTGAAGCGAGTCTACTGGACTATCAGGTGTGAAAACACCTCGCTGAATGAAACAAGTCTTCTTCTCCTTCATCTTCCCCGTCTTTTTCCGATGCTCCTTCCCTCCAGCCTCGAACTCTGCATCCTTTTCTCCTCTTGACATTTTTCTGAGTGACCGTGTCGGAGCACCAGCAGGGTTTCTCTGTGCTTCGGCTCTCTCCTGCTGTCTGTGTCGTGTTGTTGACGAGAGAGGACAACTGCAGGCAGTCTGGGAACTCTGCACCCTCAGTCTGTGTGTTAAGATGGAAATCTGTCCAGAAGACTCTAGCTGCTGTTTGTCATTCATACACAGGCCTCATTTCCTTACATTTCCTCTCTTCGAACAGAAAAAGAAGCAGAAGGACCCTTCCGTGCCGGTCAGCCCTCCCACTTTGTGCAGTCCGGTCTCTGATGGGCCAGCGCCTCTAAGCCCGGCACATAAAAGCCAATCTAAAGGCAAAAACAAAGCAAGAGAGGTCAGCAGTGTTTGTTGCTACACTGCAAAAATATAAATCTTAACAAGTATTTTTGGTCTAGTTTCTACTGCGAATATCTTAGAACACTTGGAAAAACTAGCTTAGCGGTAGCGTTTCAGCAAGATGTTTAAGTCAATACTTTATAATATTGATGAAAAACTGCTAGCTCCACTGGTAGTTTATTTCACTTATAACTAGTACTTTTTTTTTTTTTTTTTTTGTCGATCAGGAATTATTGATTTAAAAGAAGCCCCTATTTCTTGATGAAATGTTACTAATAAACTAGTTTTGTTTTTTTCAAATGTACTAAGATATTTGCTCTGGAAACTGGGCCAAAAACACCTGGTAAGATTTTCTGTTTTTACAGCGCGTTCAGATCGTAATTTGTGCAGTAGAAAATGTTGCTGTAATTTGATGTAGGCTATTTTGTCCTGAGCTGAAACGGTTTCTCTTCTTATTCATCTTGAGTGTTTTTTGCGGGTTTTCCTAAATGCTAACGAATCACCGGGGTCTCCTCGTAGCCGTCCAGGGGCGCCGTGAGCCGGCTGATGGAGAGCATGGCGGCGGACGAAGACTTCGAGCCGAACCAGGACAGCAGCTTCAGCGAAGACGAGCTGCTCCCGCCACGAAACAGCAGCGCCTCCGAGAGGTCGTCCACACCCGGTCGGCATCCGCGCAAACACACACCGTCCGCTGCAGGACCGAGAGGAGAAGCGCGCTAACGGCTGCTTTGTGTTGTCGTGTTCAGCTCCAGTGCAGTGCGTGTTGGATAAGGACTCCCTGGTGGACGGACTCAGAGTTCTGATCCCGATGGACGACCAGCTTCTCTACGCAGGACACGTCAACACCGTACACTCCCCTGACATGTGAGCACAGCCGAAGGCGCTGAGCCTAACAGATGAAGCTGAACATGCGCTACCTGGCGTACCTGTTGAACCTTTCTGCTCTTTTTCCCATTAAAGTCGCTGATTGCAGTATTTCTGTGGATACTTTTGTGAAGGATTTTGGGTAGTCAACACTAGAAGTACAGATAAAAATCTCACCGGTGTTGTGTTTATTTGCAGTTTCACCCGCAAGTCAATAATTTCAACTTTCAAAGCACATTCTCATTAGGTCTTTGACTAGACCGTTCAAAATTATTATATCCCCACAGCATAATGCTGCCACTACCATGTTTCACCACGGGGATGATGTGTTTAATTTGATGGGCTCCATTAATTATGTGACTGCTCCAATAAACACTGGCATTTATTTAAAGCTGCAAGAGTAAATGGGAGCTGGGAAAAAAAATTCAGATTTCTGTTTGTAAAAATCTCAAAACGATTCACTTTAAAATTATGCACAACTGTATGTTGGCCTGTCACTTAAAATGACAGTAAAATTCAGACTTTTTTTGGTTGTGACATAAAAACATGTGCAAGGCGAGTAAATATTTTTGCAAATTTAACTTGTATCAGGATTTTTCCTTCTATTTAATTTTCTTTTAGAAAACTTTAGATTCACTTCTTACGGTGGAAGCTTCTGCCTTCCACCGCTTTTCAGTCCAAGTTGAAGTAACAAGATGGCAGTTAAAAAAAAAAAAACACACACACACACAAAAAAAACGACACTCTTCCCTACCTGGCACCCAACAGGGCAGTCAGTACCAAGATAAAGATCCAAAATCAAATTAAATAATTAAAATCCACAGCCACTGCACAGTTACCCCAACATCTGTGACCCCTTTCCTTCTTTTTTCCTCTTCTCCTGTCTGCAGATACAGCGTGGTGGTGGAGGGGGAGCGAGGCAACCGACCGCACATCTACTGCTTGGAACAACTGCTGCAGGAAGCTGTGAGTAAACCGCGGCGCTCTCACGTCCGTCCGTCTGCTCCTCCACACCGCTTTGAGGAGGTGGAGACATGAAAAATGTTGAACAAATGGGGAAAAATCAGTGTTGAAATCTCTCGCATTTCCAGATAATCGACGTAAAGCCTCCGTCCGTGCGTTACCTCCCAGAGGGCACCCGGATCGCCGCCTACTGGAGCCAGCAGTACCGCTGCCTTTACCCGGGAACCGTTGTCAACGGTGCGACTGCGGCACACCCGGCATTTCCTCTGCATGCATCAAGTTGATGCTCCTTTATTAAACATGGCGGCAGTGATTGCTGTTCAGAAGACGCTTTGAAAAATGTTTTTCTTATCATTCCTCCCAAACAGGAAGCGCAGACATCGATGAGAAGGACGATTTGATCACGGTTGAGTTTGACGACGGCGACACAGGACGCATCCCGCTCTCCCACATCAGGCTGCTGCCGCCGGACTACAAGATCCACTGTGAGCAAACACACAAACAGCTTCTTCCTCATCAAGGAAACCATCAGCAGGAATCACAAATATGCTCCATAAGCTCAAACAAACTTGTCTCTCGCAGCAGTTTTGCTCTCAGATGTTGACTTTACTTTAATTTCCCAGCAGATATCACTCAATGCGTTCAAATGCGACTCTGATCTTTCTGCATGTATTTTTTCCCAAAGCCGCACCCTGCCTGAGATTTTTAAATAAATAAAATTAGGTAACATTTGGGTACATCTCTGTTGTTGGTTTCAACGTACTTCCAGCATGTTTTCATGATGGAACAAAATTTCCCAAAACAGCCAAACATATTGATTCAGTCAGGAGTTTGTAGATTGAAACCCGAGCTGTTCACTGCAAAAACACAAAATCTTACAAAGGCATTTTCTCCACTGTGTAAGTGAAATAACGTCAGTGGAACCAGCACTTTTTCATCAATATTAAGGAACTATTAACTTAAATTAATCTCCTATTTCTTGCTGAAAAGTAATTTCAAAGTTAGGTGTACTAACATATTTGCACTAGAAACCAGACCAAAAATACTTGGTGTGATTTTTTTTTTTTTTGTGTGTGTTTCTTCTTGTAAACAGTTAAAGTTTCTGTTTAAATATAAGGAGGGCACAGTTTGAATTTTTGGAGCCGGAAGCAAAAATCTATATATTTTTTTGTTTTGTTTTGTTGTTTGGCAGGCGCAGAGCCGTCCCCTGCGCTGCTTGTGGCCGGCCCGTCCAGGAGGAGAGTGCGCAAATGCAGCAAGGAGGCGGGAGCAAAGCCAGAGGAGACCACGCCCAGGATCAAAGGGAAACCGGGTCGCAAGCCAAAACCCAAACCAGGTAAAACCTGCTCTGTGATGTCACAGCGAGGCCACCAGGGGAGTAAATGGTCACCACACAATGTTTAGCATTAGTATTTCTTCTGAATGTTCGTACGAGGGAGGAGAAGACAAGCTTACAAACAGTGATGTTTGACTTGAATGTTTTCAGCTTGATTGGCCTTTACTGGTGTTTGGTTGGTGGACATACCGTAACTCATTCTCATCAGGTCACACTGACAACACTCTTCGGTGTGGATGTTGTTACTGATTAAATAAAATCAGTGAGGCATTAAGAAAAGAAAATGAAGTTGGAAGAAACGCATATAAAGGCTGTTTTGGGGTTTATGAGACGCTAAAGCAGATTTTAAGTGTTAATTCAATCATTTTCTTTTTCTTTTAAAAGGGCAAAATCCTCTTTTACTTACTCAAAATGTGACATCGCCTCTCCATCACTCACAGCCGGATTGATGGAGAAAAACCCAGAATGTTTTAATATTGTCGTACATTAAAGCTTCTAATGAAAAAAAACTGAAGCAGCTAAAATGATTAATCTTAAAAATCAGTCACAAACTCTGGCTTGTGCATCGTTTGCACATTTTTTCTCCAGTGTATTGCTCTTGAATACTCCTCAAAACTCCACATCAAATGTTAGTGTAGTGAAACAATTTAAAAAAGCGAAGAGATGCCGTATATCTGCATTAACATCAGCGAATGTTTGTCACTTTTCAACATAACTGTGTTGATCCTTGGAGTAAAACTGGGCCAAAATTAACAATCGATGTCCAGCCATCTGTTCACGCACTGAAGTCAGTAGAGGAACTCCACGAAACAAGAACCAGACATGTTATTTTGGATTCTGGACCACCCACTGGGGCGCCTTATTTACCCATTCACAACTCGGTTGTTTTGTATATATAGAACAAAACAATAGAAAGCTCCCACTGTCAGTTTAAGCCATTTGTCGCTAGCTGGAGCCAATATGAATCGTGAGTGTCAGACGTCCCATATTTTAGCCCGTCTGTCTGTCGCCTTTGATTTCACTTTATTCTTGCCTTGTTGTTGCGTGAGGCTCAAAGTCTAAACCAGGAGCTGTAATCTGCGACACATTGCATGTACAAATTTGCTGACCCTGGCTGTTATTTGGCCGGGTAAGCACTTCTGCAATGTAATGTTTTCATTTCAGAGATGGTTTCTTGCTGATTTGTCCTCGCTGAACTGTTGGGGAAAGAAAAAAAAAAAAAACTCATGATGCCACAGAATGAAAATGTCAGCACATCCAAGAGACAGCACTGTTCAGCTTTTTCACATTTTAACACATCACAACCACAAATTGCAATGTTATTTCTATGTATTTATGGATTAGAGCAACAAGGATCAGCTCGTAATAGAGAAGCGGCATGGGGGAAAAAAATGATATGGCCTACATGCAAAACACAATCTGCTGTTTCAAACTAACACTGCTCACAAAATCCTTCCTAGAGTTGCAAATGGCTGCACTTTGTTCTACAAAGTATTGGCACAGAAGGACTAAATGCAAAGGGATATTACAATATTACAGATTCGTACTTGTAAATTGATCTTCACAAATATGCATTATGACATGCAGATATGTCTGTAGAACACTAAAAAATATATGACGTAGTATTAGGGCCAGGCTAAGAAAAGAAAAAAGAAATCACGGGAATAAAGTCATTAAGAGGAAAGAAGTCATAATGCGAGAAAAAAGTTGTACAAGTCATATTATGAGAAAAAAATAAGTCATCACAATGGTACAAGGAAAAGTCGCAATAACATGAGAAGTCTTAATATTGCAAGGAAAAATTCATACGAGAATTAAGTCCTAATATTATGAGAAAAGTTGATAAAAAATTAATACAAGAATAAAATAGTATTACAAGAATTAAATCATGAAAGCATAAAATACGAGAAAACACTGGGACTACCCGAAAAGTCATAATAATACGAGAAAAACATTGAAATGATATGAGGCTAAAGTCATAATAATATGAGAAAAAAGTTGTATAACAATGCAATCAAAAATGAGAATAAAGTCATAATAATAGTAGAATGAAGAATTAATTCTATGATGACTCCTAAACAAAAAATAATAAAAGACTAAAATGAGGAAAGTTGAGCATCTTGTGAAGTTATACTTTGGTATCAGTTACAAATGGGACATAATTATCTTTTAACACATGAACATCAAATTATCTGTTCCTGTAATTTTACAACTTTCTCCTGGTACTTTTGTGTCCTTATCCGGATAATATTATAACTTTAACTCTCGTAAGTTAAAAAAAAAAAAAAGAATCTCGTAATTTGGAGCTAATAGTCTGTCATAAAAATCAGTGTTTGGCTGTAAGACAGAGAAAATCAAAAATCCTCATTTCCGTTCCGCTTCTCAGACGCCTCCATAAATCAAGAAGGTCGGGAGAAAGCTGATCCTCTACCCTCCTCCGCCCAGTCCGCCGAGAGACCTCCAGCTCCAGCAAAACCGGCCCAGGACAGAACCTCCTCTGTCCAGAAAACTGCTCAGGAAAAGCCCCGCCCTGCGTCCCGACCCACCGTGGCCACGCCAGCCAAACCCGACCGAAAGAACTCCGGTGCTTCCTCCGCGAGCAGCCCCACTCTCCCCACTCCGGTGTCCCGGAAGAGTGGCTCGGCTCAGACTCCTGTTTCCAAGCCGTCCCGGGTCCTCCCCTCTTCTCTCTATCCCTCCACCTATGGGAAGGTTCTGACGGTGGATCTGTACAGCGAGCCCAACTTGACCTCTTACACCAACCAGCGGCGGGACAGAGAGAGCAGCAGCTCCATCAGCCCCACCGCCAGCAGGCCCGTGCCGAGGCATTCGATCACCGTTTCCTCCTCTGCTCCCAAACCCGCCGCTACGTCCACACCCAGACCCTCCTCCGTCTCCTCGTCCAAAATGAAATCGGATCATCAGAGCAGATCCGGACTGATCCCCAGCCCCATCTCCAGGCTGCCGACCGGCAAACCCAGTTCGTCACTGACCCCCAGACCATCATCGGCGTCACTGACACCAGCTGGCACGCCCAAACAGAAACTGAAGATCCCATCATCTTCAGACCAGATGTCCTCCAGACCCATGTCCAGGCCCAAGCCCATCTCCGGACAGAGGAAGTCCTTGTCCGCAGAGCCCCTCGTCAAGCTGGACCACGAAGGCGTCACTTCCCCGAAAACCAAAAAGACCAAGGCTTTGATGTTGCTAGAGGGACGCGACATCAGGCGTGACCACGCCCCTATCGCCACTTCCTCGGCCAACCAGAAGCCACTGAAGGCAAAGATGAGAGGCCCAGAGAGGGCGACCAGTCTGCCTGAGAGGGAGTCTGCCTACAAGACCTCAATCCTGGCTAAGGACCAGCTGGAGAGTCTGGGGAGTGGAGGTAGAGGTCAGGAGGTGGACGCTAGAGAAGGGAAGGCTAAAAAAGAGGAACGAAAGGAGATGAAGAGGGGGGAGAGGAAGATGAAGGAGGAGTCTCAGAGTAGCAGCAGCTCCGAGTCAGAGGAAGAAGGAGAAAATGGGAAGGTGAAGAAGAAGAAGAAATGCACCTCTAGCTGCTCGTCCTCTTCTTCGACCTGCTCTGGCTCCTCCTCCTCCTCATCTTCTTCATCGTCCTCGTCATCCTCGTCATCGACTGATGACTCTTCCTGCAGCTCAGATGAGGAGAGGACCCCTACGCCACCGCCTGGACCCCTCCAGAAAACTCCTACACAGGACAAACCTAAAGACAACATCAAAGAGGAGGAGGAGGAGGAGGTGAAAGAAGAGGTGAAAATAAAAATGGAGGAGGAAGAGTTATCTCCTCACTCAGACTCTCCCTCCCCATCGAGTCCTCCAGTCTCAGCTGCTCCGGCTCCCAGTAAACCGACAAAGCCCGCCACCGGGAAGGGCTCCGGACAGAGGGGCCGTCCGCCGAAACCGAAGCCAAGCGGGGGAGAGGGAAAGGCGGGGAGGCCCAAGAGGAGAGAGGGGGTCCACCTGCCCACAACCAAAGAGCTGGCTAAACGTCAAAGGCTGCCCAGTGTGGAGAACAGACCCAAGATCTCTGCTTTCCTCCCGGCCAGACAGCTCTGGAAGTGGTTCGGGAAACCCACTCAGGTGAGAAGGACAGAACTTTGAGAAATTATGAAATAAAAAAACCCGAACCCAAAGTCACATTTTCTCCGTCCTGCTGTTGTCCTCCAGAGACGCGGCATGAAGGGGAAAGCCAAGAAGCTCTTCTACAAGGCCATCATGCGTGGCCGAGAGATGATCCGCATCGGGGACTGCGCCGTGTTCCTGTCCGCCGGGCGGCCCAACTTGCCCTTCATCGGCCGCATCCAGAGCATGTGGGAGTCCTGGGGCAGCAACATGGTGGTCCGGGTCAACTGGTTCTACCATCCAGAGGAGACGAACCCCGGCAAGAAACTCACAGATAAGAAGGTCAGACCTTATAAGAAGATGTTACATTTTGTTCCATAGCACCATTCAAACCAGTGGTGTTATTGGTCAGATTAATTGAGAAGGGATTCGTTTTTTAAAGTGTATGACTTTGTTTTCATTGTAGAACTGGGATCAGATGTGCGGTCAGTCTTTACCAGCGGCTCTGCACTCTTCCATCCAGAGGAAAGACTTCATGGAGGTGAGAGGAAATCAAATCCAAATATCTCTTGCTGCTGTATCCCACATACAATTATTGTTGAAGAAGGCAAATGAGGAACTAAACGTGTGACAGACACTCAGCAGAACCGAGGTAGAAATGGTCAGGCTGGAGCTAATGTGACCCTCGAACAAAAAATTAAACCAGGTTGAGAGAATCTGCAGATTGCGGCTTGAATTCACAGTTAAGTTCAGCTCAAGACAAATAATCAACTGGCTGTAAATTTAAATATTCCATAAAAGTTTGTACTGCTTTTGATTGACTGAATATCTGTTTCATCCAATCATTCACCACCCATGACTGCTTCTCCTTAGAGATTGGTTTATGTTTGGCTCTTCATCTTTTCCATTTGTTACTGCAGTTATTTCTTTTTTCCTTCATTTCCAGGCATTTTTTCCTTTAATCTTCAGTCCTGAGTCTTTGACATTTTTCTTTACCGACCGACGTGTTTTCCTTCGCCAACCTCTACATTTTGTTTGTAGTTGTCCTGAAGGCTAGACACATCTGACTGTGCTCTACCTCTGCCCTCAAGCAACTTTGCAATCTTTTTCGTTGTCTGAGTTGACAGTTTTCTTGTCAAGACTGTTTCCCGCCTATCAGCCAACAACAACAGCACACTGAGGGCAGCAAGACCTGCATGTCCTTTTTGATGTCACCATTTGTTTGTGTAATTCACAGTGCAAGTTGATGGGTTTTTCTCCTTATTCTTCTTTGTCTGTAGACAAATATTGTTTGCTACAACAGTTGAATTTATTTTCAGACAAAGATTCTCAAAGGCAGACTATTAATTTGTCAAAATAAGTAGCTTGTGCAAAAATATTTCCCTTGTAGAAAAGCAAACAGGTGACTCTGCAAAACTGATTAGATTAAACTGCTAGTGCTAAAATTATGACTTACTCATTTTAATCATGTTTTCCATGAAACATAAACATGTGTGGAAGTCTTTAAATAAATATGGCATAATCTCACATTTTAATTACCAGTAAAGGCACACATTGGTATCTTTAGCAAACTATTTTTTAATAGATTCTTCATTTTATTTGTTCGGAGTTAATCAAAGTTTCTGTGAATTTCTAATCAATAATTAATTGTTTTCTGTTTCCATGCTGTTCCATAATTAGACTGTGACACAGAGCCTATATCTCCTAGTCGCTCTTCTAAATAGGAAAGACAAGACATGCCCTTTAATTCAAAAGCAAAAAAATTAATAAATACATAAAGATAAAGTTCTTAGTTTTGAAGTTAATATTATAGTTTGCTGGAAGTGAAGCATCAAATACATAAACTTGCGAAAATTGCTAACCTCTACAGAAAAGAGAAAAGGCTTTGTGGAAAGAAAAACTCCAATTCAATTTAGTTTTATTTATGCAGCATCAATTCACAACAAATATCATCTCAAGGCTCTTTAAAAAAAATCAATTCAGTTCAGTCACACATACATTCCAATTGATCCTACAAGGGCTGAACAATAAATCAATAATATTGCAATAGACACCTGATTAATGTCAATAAATATAATGTCTGCTAGAATGTTCAATAATGTCACTGAAGTCCAATACAAAACCGCACAGCATTCTGGGAGATGTAGGCAGAGGAAAGGCTTTAGCCGTCCAACCTCTAAGTAAGGTTGGTGGCATCAACTAAGTCACTGCTTGGTAAGTCTTTGGTTACCTAGCAACATCCTTCTCAGTAACTTGCTCTCTCAGTAACTTGCTCAGCAGCAGTTAAAGGTTTTGCCACTGTGCCTCATGACTGCTTAAAAATAAACAACGATGAAAAATTTTTGAATTTTAGATATTATAAAAAAATACTCATCAATAATTATTGATATTAATATAACCCACATCGTTATTCGTTTTTCAGCCGACTCGTCCGGCCCCTCGATCCTAGTTATTAAGCAATACAGAAAGTTTAATTATTTCAAGTTTGGGCTTGTTTCACTTCCAAACTGTAAACTTGTTACTTTTTAAGACATTTTTAATAAAAAAATCTGGTGCACTCTACATTTGATAATGATCAAATGAAAAAAAAAATCTACACAGAAAAGTTAATTTGTTTAAAAATTAGTTAAGCTAAAGGATGATTTTTTTTTTTTTTTTTTTTTTTTGGTCGGTGATTACAGTGCTGTCATAACAGCTAACTGTACTTTAAATCCTTCTGGAAAATCTTTCCTGTTGTCTGCACTCCTCTGCATGAGACTAATGCCTAAATGCCAAATATCTTACAGTAACATGGAAATCGCTCCTCATTAAAACCTGTGTCTGTGTCGCAGCGCGCCCTGTACCAGTCGTCTCACAGCGACGAGAACGACGTGCAGACCATCAGCCACAAGTGTTTGGTGGTGAGCGTGGAGGAGTACGAGCAGATGATCCACACTCGCCGCTACGCCGACAGCGAGGACCTCTACTACCTGGCCGGCACCTACGAACCCACGACCGGAATGATCTTCAATACGGACGGCGTTCCGGTCATCTGCTAGACGAGCTACTGAAAAAACCAAATCACGACGCGACCTCATGGGGAGTTCGGCCCAATCTGCGGTCTGATCACTGATGTTAATGTTTTTTTTTGTTTTGTTTTGTTTTTTTTTTCTTTCTGAATTGTAACCTTGACTCCATGAACTGAACTGCTCCCATACCATGATACACTTCAACAAAAAGAGACTGTCGAGGACAGCTCTGACTACGGAGATGGGAAACACTACAGACAGTATTAAAAATTAAAACAAAAAAAAAAAAGGACCGGTCTCCTGAAGCATTTGCACACACAGACGTCGTTATCCCACTCTGTTCATGGGGGACAAAAGGCATGAATACTTCCTATTGCGTGTAAATATCTCCACTGCAGAAGCAGACACATGCGGTATGTATGCTCACACGTGCACAAACACAATGTAAATACTTCCCCTTCTGTAAGAGAAGCAGGTATCTAGAGGAAAATCTAGGTGTTTTATTTTCGTGTGATAGATTTATGTCAGAGTACTTTTTTTCTGAAGAGGTAAACAGTAAAGAAGCTTTAACGAACTGTGAATGATGAGACAGGAGGGGGGCACATGCCTGTTCGACCCAATATATGGGTGGTGGGGTAAAGCTGGTGTGATATTGTGATTATGATGTTCCCGTGGTGATGTTACAGTCCTGTTACAGTCATATAAATGTGTGTACAGAACAGCAGGAGCAACAGACGCAAAGAAAGAAATGCACAGGGAGACGAGAGGTAGACTCCTACCATCGCAATTCAACAGAAAGCACTTAGAAACACTTAAAAGTCTCGTTTCCTGATATTTATCCCCTTGCAAATCCCCCGCTGTCCTCCTGACAATCGGAACTCAGGGCAAAGCGTCCCTGCGCTGTTGAAATTTGACTCCCTCGTTAACTCAGGCTAAGGAGAGGAAGAGATGCATTTTTGAAAGCACTTCTCGTTTTTTTTTGTTTTGTTTTTTTGGGAGTTCTCAGTACAAATCCACACTGAAACACACTATGAAAGGAAACCAGCTGCAGTCTGAGGATCTTCTGTCACATTTGCCCAGTTTACACCCACATTCAGCATCGCGTTTCTGCACTGCTAAATTAGTAGGCATGGATCGGTATCAGATTCTCCTTGTTTAACCTTGAGTAGATTAAAAAAAAAAAAAAAAAAAGGTTTCACTTTATTTAGCCCCAAAATGTAAGCAAAAAAATTGTAAAACACAATATAACCGATTTTATTTAAAGCAGAAAAAAGCATTTATTTCTGCTATTTCTAAAATAGTGTAACCTGAGTGAAGTCGGTCCCCCCACCTACTTCAAATCAAACAAAATTGACGTCAGTAGTATAATATATGAACTTTTCTGTAACATTTATTTGATTTTAATACTAACCCAAAATATAGAATGAGCAATCTCTGAAATTTGGCTTTTTAATTATTATTGCATGCCATTTAGTTATTTGTAGAGTAGCACAAGTTTAAGAAGCTGATATTAGCTGGTTAGTAAGTCGGACTGGTTGGGCGCTAGCCTGCAATCTGCTGCTTTACAGTTGCAGCTTGCCAAATGTAGCATGACTTACAAACTTTCTGTAAGTTTCTTCTCAGCCCTTGAAAGTTTTTCTTTTCTTATATTTTTCACCACAAAAGAGAGAAATATAGTCATATTCAATAAAGTTTATAACTCCATTATTACATGACACATTTTATAGATAAATTAGACTTATGTTTTCAACTTTATTTATTTCTGACAAGATCATTTTCTACCTACAGCCGATTAAAAATGTAAGATTAGAATATTAAATCAAACCAATAAAAAGCATTTCAATACGGAAATGTGAGTAATAAAAAGTATTTTTTTATACCCGCTTAAAGGTTATTTTCAAAATGTAGTTTTAACCTGAAAAACGAGCCTCATTGAAACGGATATTCTAATTTATTGAATGATGTGTAGCTGAATCTAGAAAATATGCTTATTTTATTTCTCTTTGTAAATTATTCAAAATGTTTGTTAGGATAATGAATTGAAATTAAATCAAATTTAAATCTAAATATTTGTTGCAACCCCCTCCAGCCCCCAAATTAAATGTAATATTTTGTATTTTAACACAAAAATCAAAAAATTTTGCCTTTTTTGTAATTTCTTGTTTATCACGAAATGACCAAAACCAATATAGATAAATTATATTGGTTACCAGAACCTCCGTGGTTCTGGTAACCAGCTAATGCCTACAAGATGCAGGTGAATGGAGGCTGTGACAAAGGACTATTTTCCAGGAAAAAGGGATGACCTCCTGATCTCAATCTGTGTGTGGGAACATTGGGATCAGGAATCCCAGTCAGTGGGAATATTTTTCTTTAATGGTTATAAACACTGCAGTCAGTCCAAGATTCATCAAGGTCATTGCGCTGATGTTTACCGCACAGCTGTTGAAACTGATTCGATCAGCGTAATTCAATTTTAAACACTCATTTTCCACAGCCAGGCTTCCTTCATTCCCTTATTTTGTCTGCAACCTTCAAGTGTCCTATGTTTAGTGTTTTCTTTCTTGCTTTCTTTCTCTTTCTTTCCTTTTTTTTTTTTTTTTTTTTTCCAACGCTTCTGCTGTTTTGTGGGAAAGTTCCTTCGCCATTTCTAATCGCACGCTTCCCTCCAAACAATCACCGTTTCCACATGAGTGCACTTTGAATAAGGAGACTCTGAGTCTTGTATTTTGTCTTCCTCGAGTATTTACTCCCACCGGTCACCCCTCTCTTTACCCAGGTAAACAAAACAAGTACAGCCACATCCATCGTAACACATTCTAGTTGCTGGTTCTTTTAGCTGCCTGTGTTTTATTTTTCTATGTGCCTCATTAAAGTGTTTTTTCCCTCCTGTTTTTTTTTTTTTTTTTCAGTAAGACTGTTGAATGTCATGCTCAGGATCGTGAGTGCTATACACCGCCTTACTTTCCCAGGCCTTATAACAATGTTTTGCCAAACTGTTTTATTTTCGTCTCCCTTCATGGTCCACAATGTCTTCAGGTCCAGAGGAAAAGTCAGTTTTATCCCAGTCTTTTTTGCCTTCTTTATACCATTTTCTAAAGACTGTCAGATGGTGTCTGTAAAATATATGGCGTTTTACTGTATATAGCTACATTGCTCCCTCTTTTCATGGTAAATCACGGTATGATAAACTTTAGTGAAAGTACAATGGTTGAAATAATCAATATAAAAATGTGATAGCATAATGTTTTAACCTGTTTATTTATAATATAAGCGAGAATTGGTTCCAGTTAGCAAGAGAAAAGTGTACCCGTTTCCTTTGCAGCCAGCTGACCGGCAGTGCATAGATTGTTCTCCTTTAGTTTCCACACGACTAAATGTATTTTTAGTGACTGGAAATATTTCCAAGCTGCCAAATATGCGTTGCAGCCTTATTTCAGCCAGCTGACTGGCAGTGTTCGGTGGCGTCATTCCCAGTCACACCAGTACTTTTCTTCTAATTAAAAAAAAAAAACTTTAACCCATATGAACTGGATGCCAGAAAACGTTAACGGAATTGAGCCGTAACTTTTTTAAAACTTTTGTATAGCTACCTTGTTACCGTGAACTGACCCATGCCTACTCTTTGCTTTTATCTCTGCCCTTCGGCAGAGTTTGAAGACTGTCTTGTTGATATTCAATAAGTGTTAATATTTTCTACTCTTATCTGGAGACTTTGTGGTTTGTCCTCTACATTCGTCTGTTTTTGCTTGCCGTTGCCGGCTGCAGAATGTTTAGAAGAAGAACCCATGTGCCATTATGGCATCTTTCTGTTAAATGAAGCATTTCAGTGTGCATTGATGGATAATCCAGACATGACAGCCTCTCCCAGAAAAGGGTTTTTTTTCTTAAATTGTGCTGCTAATCTACTCGTATTTAAAATAGTTTCAACCAGGTACAGACTCTATTTGCTGTTTTTTTTTTTTGTTTTGTTTTGTTTTTTTTTACTTGCTAAAAAATTTATCTGCTAAAGCCCCCCATTTTCCAGATTATGCTGCTCTTATGTCCGTTTGAGCGACGGGCGGTGCGGCTGGATCGCGGCGTGGTATCGGAGTATTGTGGATCCATAGGTCGTGCCGCCGTTTGCAGAGTGAACATGTTTAAAGTGCCCGTTTATGAATGTTTGTTTACCCCTGGAGCTGCTAAAGCACTTTTCTCTGTATGTTTTGTGTGTGTGTAAGAAGGCTGATAAGACATCACGGTCTTATCTCTTGATAACACACACCGACACACCCCCGAAAGCCCCTTTTACAGGTGTGTGTTATTGCCTTCCAATATTACTTTTTGCCCCCTTATCTCCATCCAAAGCCCAGTCTCCGGCCTAAACAGGGTCCGACACTTACACACTTTTATTCTCCACTACGCTTTATTTTGTTTTGTTTCATACGTTTTAAGAACCTGATCTTTGTATATGTTGTTGTTATTATGTTTTAGTAATTTTTTTTACTAATTATTATTTTTGCTGTGCTTTTTTTTTTTAAAAAAACGTTTGTTTTGTTGTTCATTTCCCGCCTTCTTGCTTCCCCTATCTGAACAATCGTCCACGCCTCTCAAGCAATACTGCTGACGGGCACCGGGAGCTAGCTGCTAGAAAGAGAGAGAGAGAGAGAAATGGAAAAGCAAGCAAACAATAGTATATGAGAGAGAGAGCGAGAGAGAGGTGGACTGGAGGCTGGTTCTTCGTCTGCTGTTCCTTCAGTATCATTATTGTCCTGTTACAGAGAAAAGATTATTTTGAGAATATACACAAAGAAAAAAACATCTACGTTTTGTAAATGATCCTTCGCTGTCGGGGGAAGAAACTATCAGAATATACTTTGTCTAATCTTGTAAAAATGAAAATGAATACATTTTAGAGAAATCTGAAGCTACATATATTCTGTCACCCTATACTAAATGTGTAAGGAACTGTTTCTGTTTTCCTTGTTTGTTTTTTTACAGACAGCAACCACGTTTATCAGTGTTTCTTTGAAATTGTTTTAGTAAGTAAATATTTTATAGTTAATCAATAAACAGATGGAACTGTATGTGTTTTTGTCTTCTGTGAGTTATTCATCATGTTCTGTTTATATATTTATTTTTGTCAATGTGTAATCTGAAATGCTTCCACTTTACCCAATCTACCCGCGGTTGTCTTAATCAAGCAACATGTTGGTTACCTGTTTGCAGTATCCTGAACTTTATATTTTAGATATTTTGTTTATATTTTACCAAAAGAAAATAATCTGCAGAATAATTATGCACATAGGATGCTAATCTATTTAGGCCACACACACCCATTACACAGATGTACATCACTTGCTATGATTAAATTCATTAAGCATTCAAGTCTATCCAGGTTAGAGTTAGAAAATGTCTCTAAAATTTAAGATATGGTCAAAAAACTTTCTTGCCTACTTATTGTGCACATGTATAATATTGTCGTTCCCTTGCTGATTCACGCTTGTTTCAGATGGTCAAATTAAAGAAAACCTAGGTACAAAAAAATCAAATGGCTATTAAATTTCTTGATAAACTACCAAAGCCAAACTTGTCTATGTGAAACACTTTAATTGCTACTAACATTTGTGATTAAAAACAGTCTTTTGAAGTTGGAATTTAAGGCTTAAGGTGTGTTTTCATTTATTAATCTTGGACTCTTAAAATTCTGACTTCAGTGAATAGAGCGTTCCACAGGGAAGAATGCTGCAACCAAATATCCATATATGGAAAATGGTATGCTGCAAAATTCTTCACAAGAAACAATATGTCTTTCTTTCTTATATGAAAAGATAGGCTAATTTGTGTAATATTGCCACCTGTCAGACTGGAGTATTTGAACTATTGAGCTCAGAGCCACAACAATGTGATGCAGCTGCTTCAAAAACAGGACTCTGAGATGCACAATAAGGTCTTAAAGGTTAATCATTTAAATTTGGGATACAGATCTTCTGTAAAAATTTGAAACAACAGGCAAAAACAGCCTAAAGTCAAAATTACAAATGTTTTGGGGAGACCCGAATTACCCGATTTCCAGCAGTTCCACCAGAAAAAGCAGCTCTCCTTTTTTGTCCCGTTTCATGAACTGCTCCTTTAATTTGTGGTGGTCTCCATCAGACCTCCATTTTGGCAGTCCAATAATGAAGCTGTGGGCTATGATAAAATGGAGGGAAGTTCAGCCCATTTTGCAGAGCTGCACAACTCGCTGTGAGAGACCCGTTTTCCACCTCTGACTGTTCTGAGCGTTCCCAGGAGTGTTTGTCTTTGGACGTTTTGTGTGATTGTGTGTAATTAAATCTGTGCTGACATGAACTGAAGATGTGCTCCTGCAGCAGTCAGGGGTTTGGACACCTCTCAGTTTCCTCTAAAGGCTCGCCATCAGCATAACATCCGAGTCTACTGGGAGCCTCCTCTGACACACACATACTCTGCCTGCATCATGCCTCAGCATCATTTCACACATCCTTCTGAGGGTGTGTCAGCCTACCATACCCTGATTGGACAACATCACATGAACAGAAGCGCTCTATTGGCTGAGACTGCAGAACATCCTACACACAAAAGCCTAAATTTGGAGAATGCGTGTTTGTGGGCGTATACATGTGTATTTGAGCTCATGTTTTCTGAATTCCCTCAGATGTGCATGTTTGTGTATGTAGTCAGTTTCCTGAGAGACAAGTATCTCAAGTTGGAGGCCATTTAAATGCATACAGAGCAGTCTGAAAAGCTAATTGTTCACAGTTTCAGAGCTGTGTTTACCCTTCAGTTCTTTTTTGTCAGAAAAAAACACACTTTCCACCTTCTCTGCTTCTTTCATTCTCCTTTCCTCTTAAATTCCCAATTGTGGACATTTCCTGGGGGATCAAGTTATGCTCAGCTAAACTCAGATGTCTGATTCCATGCATTAAAGCTAAGCCAAGTGTGTGAAAAAGTTTTTTGCACATGTACGAGAGATCAGAAACAAACCAAAAAGTTCAATGTTTTTATTCTGTGCACGAGATCTGAATTTTGGTCTTGTTTTTATACACAAAATGATTGTCAAGTTACAACTCAGTCATATAAACCTATTTAATCAGAGCAGAGTGGACTGTGTTACTTTCTGCTTCACTGCAAATCCTGAAAGTGAAGATTCATAAATTAGATACCGATACTTTGTGTGCCCTCTAGTTGCTTGTGTTTCCATATATAAATATGTATTTTAGATGGATTTAAAGGTGAAGAATGAAGTGAATTTTGTGGAAGATCAAATCTTGTTTCCTTTATATTGGGCTGTTATAAATGCACAATTTTGTTTGACTAGTTTATGGGCATTGGAATGAAAGCTATAAAATTCCCTTTTTGATGTGAGAGAGCAGGATGTTACTTTTGGCTCAATGTACCAGCCTTGTTTTCTCTTCATACAGATCATTTCACCATCCAGGGCTGAAACTGAATTTCCAACATTATTGTCCTAAAGATCACATACAGACACTTATTGCTCATTCAGTCCATGGAAGGAACTTGCATATAT
>CAEGAE010007366.1:0-46468 GCA_903067095.1 Girardinus metallicus
TATTATATTATATTATATTATATTATATTATATTATATTATATTATATTATATTATATTATATGAAATGTTTTAAAAACAATGGTCACATGTCATCTGATCTATGCCTGCTGATGAAATGCTTTCTCTTGTTCTCAGACTATCAGTATACTGGGATAAAAGGTTGTTTTTTTTGCAGCCTTGATCTAGTTGCAGTTAAGCTGCACTCTGTCTCACTCTAATCTAACATCATGATTCTAATAACCGTCAGCCTACTCTAAATGAGCTTGCTCGGTGAGGGCCAGCCTTAACTGGGAGATGTGACATTTGGAGTGAGTTTGCAACAACATGCAGCAGAGATTCATTTATTGTTGTCTTTGTTTCAACTTAATCTCTTTGGTAAAGGAAGCTGATTTTAAAAAGTACCACTGCAGATATTGTGAACCATTACCAAAAGTGGTCTGGCATCTTTGAAAAGTTAATATTTAACATCACTTTGAGCAACATGCAGCTGGATGACAATACAAATGGAGTGATTAACTTTAGATGACCTTAGGAAAAGGTTTGCTTCTGACACTGTATATGGATTTTTTTTTTTTTTTTTTACCTAATACATGGGCGTGATATTCAGGTTACAGGTCATTAACATATGTAAAAGTGTTTTGGAGTTTTGAACTCTGTGTGAAAGTCATTTATTTTCTATGTGTTTTACTTAATTTTAGCAATTTTCCTTAAAGTAATAGAAAAATAATACAAAAACTTCCTCTGTATAGTATAATTGATCACAAAATTTCTGCAAATTTGTAATGAGTGGAAGATAGTTTAGAAACTGACTCTTTATTTCTTCCTAATGAGACTAAAAATATTCAGAGATCTTCTCTAATCTGCTACCATTCATCACTCCTTTACAAAATTGTGCACGATGTGTCAGATTCCCATACGACAACTGCAGTTCTGAGTGAGATGATACGAAGAGATGAAGGAGCCACCAACACAGACAGACTGTGACTTATTAGTCTGTATTTCAGCTCAGGAGTCACACCAGGATGCAGGATTCCAGCTTTACTCGCTGATGGTTCTCAATAAGCGTGAGCTGGATCAGTACTCGCAGTCCTCACCCAACTAAGCAGCAGAGGACTCACCTCCCGATGCTGGTGGAATGGTGGCAGGAGGACTGAAAAGAGCGCAGGACGGCTGGGAAAGAGTGCAACCAGTCTCCCAGATTCCTACTTTGGACCAGAGACCACAGAAGAAATCTTGCAAGAAACTCCAAGTTGTCATCTGTGTTCTGCTTGTGGAGCTGTGTGAGAGGTTTACATTTTTTGGGATTGTATGTAACATGATTCTGTTCTGCACCGTGAAGCTGGGCTATGACAACTTCCTGGCTGCAACTGTCAACCTGTGCTTCATAGGAGCCAGCACCCTGACCCCTGTTCTGGTCGGGTGGTTTGCAGAAACCTGCTTAGGAAGGACAAAGGTCCTTTACTTGTGTGCCTTTCTTCATTTCTTTGGTAAGACAGTGGGAGAGCTGTTATTTTGCTCAGTAGATAGGTATGACAATCAAAACATGTTGTTGCTGTTTTAGTATTTTATTTTATTTAGTATGTAATTTGGAAATTTGGAAATTTCCAAATTACTTTTAAATCAGATTACTTCAGTTAATTTACTCTGTCTTTACACAATTAAATGTATTTAAAAGGTAAAAAAGAACAACCATTATCTTTTTTTTTGCTTCCTTGACCCAGTGAGCAACTATTTTAAACCACTCCTAACATCTTTAAACTTTAACTACATATAAGACAGTTGAGCAAAATTGTGACTAAACCTATCTAATGTTTAGTCACAATTTTTATTGGGATTTTTGCTGTTCTTTTGCACATTTTTGGTCACATTTTTGTACCTGAGCATGGCTGCATGTACTTTGAAATTGTGGGCAAATTTTGGTAAGTCGCCAAAACGTCCTTCAGGCGTTGTTAACAGTACTTTCAGCTAACTATAATACCAGTGTGATTCTGTTAAAGTCTATTATTTCTTACTGTTGAATTTTATCCCTATTGAATAAATTAACTTTTTTTTGTTTTGTCTGACATCATGTCATAGCAAACAATGGGAATTAATTTAAACTCTGTGAGGTCATCTTTACCAGTGGTATTATGTTTTAAACAGTTAGGTAAAATTGTTTCAAAAAATTGTTTTGTCTTTCTGCTTCAGTTCTATTACCATTAGCATTTTATATTGAGCTGCAAGTAAAGAAAGGAGTCTTAGTATCAAATGTACTGTTGTCTGTCAGATATGGATTACGCTGAGTCATCCCTTGGATTTTTGAGCCTGCATATTACCTATTAGATATAGGTAATATGTTCTTTAACTGACAGCAAATATTCCTTCTAGGAGAAAAAGCAATCAATACTCAAAGAAAACATTTGAAAGATTTTTAGAAAGTCGGAATTGCTTTATAAATACCACAAAAATGATTATTAAAATGACAAACGATGAAGAGATGACCCAAGATTTTTGCACAGTTCTGAAGCTGTGGTCTGCCCTAGGTACAGCCATGCTGCCAGTGGTTGCGTTTCCTTTTGAAGATTTCTACATTGACACTCATCACCTGACCCATAAGTTGGACCCCACTGAACAGCAGATCTTGTTTTATGTGGGTCTCCTGGCTGCTGCGCTGGGCATCGGTGGCATCAGGGCCATCCTCTGTCCAATGGGAGCCTACAGCCTGCAGAGCTACAACCAGCACCAGCTCCTGTCCTTCTTCAACTGGTGGGTGAAGTGTTTTTCTAGACCCAAACCTTAATCTGGTTTCAAAGCTAAAGCAAAACCACCAATGACAAATTTTTTAAATGTCTTATAGTGAAAACTTTGCCTCGTAAAATGTCAGTTTTGTAATGGTGATAAAACCAAATTATCTTCATTCATCAGTTTGTTGGTATCACTGAATGCTTTACCATTGTATGTCATTCTGTTCAGGTTCTACTGGCTAGTGAATCTGAATTCCACTGTCGTGTTTTTGGGCATCGCTTACATCCAGCAGTCTGTGGCCCAAAATCTGGGCTTCGTCATCCCTTTCACCTCCGTGCTGCTGGCTCTCATCGCAATCCACATGATGCGCAGCAAACTCACCTATAAACCCAAGA
The DNA here is from genome assembly GCA_903067095.1 of Girardinus metallicus. Classification (NCBI taxonomy): domain Eukaryota; kingdom Metazoa; phylum Chordata; class Actinopteri; order Cyprinodontiformes; family Poeciliidae; genus Girardinus; species Girardinus metallicus. Next base: position 3,122 of record CAEGAE010007366.1, read on the forward strand.
GAGGTACAACTGCAGTCACTTATAAGATGAGATAAGATAAGATAAGATAAGATAAGATAAGATAAGATAAGATAAGATAAGATAAGATAAGATAAGATAAGATAAGATAAGGTAAGATAAAAGATAAGATAAGATAAGATAAGATAAGATATTGATAGGTAGGTTTAGCAATATTTTCTGGCAGAGTTCACAGAGTTCAAATTTTCCATTTATGCAAGTGTGGTAATCTTTAACTTCTACCCATTTAGATAAGCAGCTCCCCAAACGGTTTCATTCACAAAATTAATCTCTTGCAGGGACATTCCGGTCCCATTCCTCAGCGCTAGTACCACTTTTTCTCAGGACAGCTGCTGATCCTCAAGAATTGACATCAAAAACTTTTGTGTCGCACAAAACAACTTCCAAGTCGGCATATAAATTCTGTCAAAGTCTACACAAGGCGTACAGACAAGTTTGTTGTAAAGAAATCTCTGTCCTTCGGATGGGAAATAGCAAGTCTTGTCTCCTTCAGCTTTGTGCCCTTTAATTTGCATTGTTATGGAAAACCACTGGATTTGGACAGAGCACGAAATCATTGAGGTTACCATAATAGAGAGTGACAGCTCCTCCTTTTCAAATCTATTTGGAAGTAAAATCAAAATTCCTGGGAAAGAAAATCCAGGGGGCATAGAAATATCTTTTACAGCTTTGAAAAGCTGTAAAAGCTGTTTTAGGATGTGCAATATGAATTGCACCTGCAAAATTTAAAGTATTAACTAGTGGAAAACATTTCTTATGCCACAAAAATGAAACAACTCCTGACCTTTGTTACTGTTTGAAATTGGAAACAATATTTTTTTTATTGATCAATTCCATTCCGCAAATTCTATCTGTGTGGAATAACAGTATCTTAATGTTTGAAAGACAAAAATGTGTTCAGTCCAACCAGTCTATTAATATTCACAGACTGCTTTTTTTTTTTTTTTTTTTTACAGGGAAGTCCCTTAATACCTTCTCAAATTAAAAGTTTTATGGCTGATCCTCTCCATTGCCCTGCCTTTTCAGATATTGGCCTTGTGGCGCAACAAAATAGCCTCTTCCTCACTGCAGGACCCAATAATGAGCCAATACAATGAGGCTTCAGTTCAAGTTCACTGCTCACCTCTCTTTGGTCTCTCTCGGGGTCTTTGTTGACGTTTGTCAGCCCAGAGGAATTTGGGAGTTAGAATTTGGCTGCAAAAGCCAATGGCAGACTCAGACCACAATTTTGACTCCCAGAATGACACACAAAAGGGGGAAAAGTTTGCTGATTGAAAAATGGTTTCAAGCTGTCAGATAAGGAAAGACATGGGGGTAAAAAGGTTGGCTTATTTAATTGGCATAATGTGACTGAAAACTAAGAAAATATAATTTTTCCACTTGCAGCTAATTTTAAGAGTATTATAGACACAGGCTGCACAGTGGCGCAGTTGGTAGCACTGCAGCAAGAAGGTCCTGGGTTCGATTCCCGGCCAGGTGTCTTTCTGCATGGAGTTTGCATGTTCTCCCTGTTCATGCGTGGGTTCTCTCCGGGTACTCCGGCTTCCTCCCACAGTCCAAAAACATGATTGTCAGGTTAATTGGTCTCTCTAAATTCTCCCTAGGTGTGAGTGTGTGTGTGCATGGTTGTGTGTCCTGTCTGCCTCTGTGTTGCCCTGCGACAGACTGGCGACCTATCCATGGTGTACCCCGCCTCTCACCCGGAACGTTAGCTTTAGGTAGGTACCAGTAGCCCTCCCGACCCCTCTAAGAGACAAGGATGTACAGAAAATGGATGGATGGATTATAAACACATTTCAAATCATTTTACAAAAAATGCATAAAAAACATATTTTTTGTTAATGTGTGGAAGGAAAGCTTTTCCTATTTCAAGCCAGTTAGGTGTACCAAAATCATTTTTACTTTTTATCAACCAGAATGATATATATATTTTTTACTTTCTTCCACTTCAAGTTTACCCAAATTTCTTGGTAAAACTGCATTTAAAACAGTAAAACCTGGAAAAAATGTATTGGGTTTTGGGTTGCTCATCCTACTAGTTTGCTGGAATTTTAGCCAATTTCTCATTTGTTCCTACATTTTCACCAGGTCTGAGATCTGGGCTTTTTGGTGTCTCCTCCCAAATATTGACATTGTGGTTCGGAAGACTCTTAGCAACTAATTTGTCTTTGGGTCGCTGTCATTGTGGAAGAGCCATTTGACCCAAAGTTTTACATTCCTGGCTTATCCCTTGACATTTATTTCCACAAAATGTTATTTTGTAATAATCCTTTCCATTTTGTGAAGTGCATTTGTTCCTTCTGCACCTGAACACTCCCACAAGATTATGCGGCCACCGCTATACTTCACAGTTCTGAAGTAAATGTCCGTGATGGGGCCAACAATATAGGTATTAATGAGCACCGAAGTCAAGTTTTTAAAGACTATAAGATGTGACAACAGGTCTTACATTTCACTTTTTACATTTTTTACAGGTGATTTGAATGATTTCTAAATGCGTAGGCTTATGCAATTAAATCCAAGTGGTTAGATTTGGTCACTCTGGTTTGGGATAAAATAATAATAATTTGCTGTGGAAAAAATTGAATATTTGATTTATAATGGAAGTACATATATTTTTTCCAGTTGGTAAAGTCAAGAGTTTGACTCTTTTTACAGAACAAATGTGTTGGCTATTAAGGAGTCAGTTAAAACACTATTAATATTTGATTAACACCATTTTAGGATCTCTGAAAACATCACTTCACTGGATAGATCCAACAGGGATCTATCTGTAGAAATAAGTTTTCCTAATCATCTATTATATGTTAGTGTATCTCAATCTAACAAAACTGGTTTGAGTTGTTTTACTGACTAAAACATGAAATATCTGTACACAACACAGGTGAATGTGAGAGAAACTTTCAATCTCTGATGCATTTACTAAGGTATTATGTTTCTTTGGCGATATCTTTTTTGATCAGTGCAGCTTGTTTCAGTTGAAACATGGGACATAACTATACTGAGTAGATTGTAGCACTAACATTGCTTCTGTGAAAATATGAAAAAGGCACAGGATATATTATGTTTTTTATACAGCATATCAGATATTTAGTGTCATTAAACTAAATTTACCTGGAATTGCTGCAAAACAATTATAATCTCCTTAATTTAACAGAGCTAACCTACAGACCTGATACTTTATGGATTTGCAGACAGTACAGTCTATTTCCTTTTAAGGGTTATAATATAGAAAAGATGTTTACAGACCTTTAGCCATTGCTGTCCAATCCTATCTTTAGTCACTAAATGATTATAAACTGTGTGTAGAGGCTTGATTATCGCTTCTGGCCCATAATTATCATTCCTGTTGTGAGTGACACAAGAAGCACTAGAGAGGTCAAATGGAAAGGCTTTAGGCACTTAGGTTAGGGATTTGGCTCAACATCAATTGTGATTGGAGAGTGCTTTGAGGTGTTTTTTGACTTTTTATCATACAGACCTTTTACAGTGCCTTGCAAAAGTATCAATTTTAATCTTGTTACAGCCACAAACTTCAAAGACACACTGGTAATTGTTACAGACCAACCAAAATTATTTTCACTTCTGAGGTGGGATAATAATAATAGATGGTTTTGAAATGCTAGTCACAAATAAAAAGTCTGTAAAAATGTGGTGTGCATTTGAAATGTTAAGTTCATTACCTGGAAATGGAAAGAGCTTGGCACCAAGAAATGTCCACATCTAAACTGACAGGGAGAGTGCAAATCTGGTCTCACTGAGGAGGCAAGACAGTGATTGTTGAAAGAAAGCCTTAAAATGTGTCATTTGCAATTTGCCACATGCCAAGCAAGGGACATCCACAGCAATTATGTGAAAGAAGGACTTCTGGTAGATGAGACAAAATGTAACATTTTTGTCCGACATGATAAAAGCTAATACTGCTGTCTCTTCACTATTATCCAAGTTACCTTACGTTGGTCTATCACACAAAGCCATACAAGAATACGCTGATATTGTGGTTGCAACATGGAAAAGTGTGGTAAAAGCTCGAGGGTATGATTACTTCGAAAGTGCCTATATGGCCATAAGGCGTTCATGTTGTATATGTTCAGCGTAGTGACACTGCAAAGCTTAATAAAACCATCATTTTTTTCTATGTATTATTCATGCGCCTACATCTTATATTTTATACGAGTGTACTATTCTGCAGACAGATCCTGCTCTTCTTTCAGCCTCTCCAAGTGTGCTCTTGTCCTTCAGTATATAGATACCATCATAAAACATGGTAACCCCAAAAGACATTCCATGTTTACAAAACTCATACAAATTATTTAGGGAAACTCGGATGTTTGAGTAGGAAAGAACGATGGGCACACTGATGCAACTTTTTCAAATTGTGAGCTGGCCGGACCAGACTTTATCCTTCCCCTGGTTCTGTGAGAGGTGTTACAATTCTATCTACAGGAGTTAAGGATGATCTTATTTCTTGGTGTTTTTTGTTCTTGATAATGTCAGAATTGTAAGCATTTCTCATTTCTGCCAGTGACGGCAATTTCGAAACGAAGGGAAAACACTTTTTGAAGCAAAACAAAACTAGTCTCTCACCATCAAGATACTATACCTTTTTTCATTATGTAGCTTTTTTAAAAAAAACAAAAAAAACAGATATTCTAGGTTGCATTTATTTGCTGGATTAAGTTGCATGGAAAAGAAAAAAGCGGATTATATATGTGTGAATGGGAAAATATTATGACCTGCACAATTTATTTGTGCATTTCATGTTAGTTTGAGAACAGCTTATTAAACAATTTATACGAGTAAGGATAAATGAAAAGAATAAAATGTGTTGTTTTTAATAGAAATAATAATACAAGTGATAATAGTACATCATAGAGTTTGTTTCATTTAAACGCTTAATTATAATAAAATTAATAAAGACAAAACTTTTCATTAAATTACTGGTTTTCATTGATTCTCTTTGACTTATCTGAAGTTGGGTTGCAGAAGGAACAGGTCGAGGAGGGAAACCAAGAATTCCATTTACAGCAATCCCATCCAGTTTATTCTGTTGGATCCCAAGGTGTTCCGACCAGCCGGGGTATAAAGTTCTCCAGGAAGTTGTTGGTCTTCTGAGGGTTCTTCTCCCTACTTTGTAGTCATGAATTCGCAACTGGCCATCTCTCTAAATCTCCTGCAAAAACATTCATTACTTTTACATTTTTAGCCATTTTGTCACGTTACAAACAAATTATGCATTTTATCAATTTGATTTTTGTCATAGGGTAACAACATAAAACCTAATGGTGAAATGAAAGAAAGAATTAATTATTTTTATGGGTATATTCCTGCCAACTTTGCACATCTTTAAACTGAAAGAAATAGCTGAGTCTTCCTTGAAAAACAGCTCAAATTCAGTCAGATTAGATGGAAAGCATCTGACAACAAAGCGTTTCGAGTCTCATTATAGATCATTTACTTGGTTTAGTTTCAGTCTCAAGGATTGTGTCGCCTTTAACAGTTTTTTTCTTACATTACCTTATATTTTACTCCAGACATCTTAACTTTGACTATAGTCCCTGGCCCGGGACCAGCCCGCAACATACCACCACTATGTGTCACTGTGTGGATGATGTGCTCAGGATGATGCATAATTTGAGTTTTCCACCGGACATAGTGAAAAAGTTGATTTTGCTTTTATTTGATGAACACACCTTAATTGAGTTGTTTCCGGTGACTTCCACGTAGCTTGTGAAACTTTAAACTAACAGTCTCAAACTTATCCTGAAGGGTATCCTGCAACTTACAGATGTGATTTTGTTTCAAGACACCTGATTTTAAATTATTTTGAAAAATTCTAAATAATTAGGTCATTTGCAGGAGTCTATTGAATTTAATTCAGGTCTGCCGAACCAGGGATTAATTTAAAATTTGCAGGTCACATGCCTGTGAAGACTGTAGTTGAAAGGCCAGTTTTAAACAGAACTTCTTATGGCTTTGTTTCACTAGTGATTTTCTTTAAATGGAATATGTGTAAAGTGTGTAAACAGGGCAATGCCAATGGCAATTAGCTGTTCTGGATTTCATTCAGGAGTATAAGATTAAAGCTTTTAATATTATAGTCCTTTAATAAAGGTGACTGAATAAATATGCACACCACACGTTTCAGACCTCTATTGGTAGAAAATGTTGAAAACCTTGTGTCATCTCCCTTCAATTCACTGTTTTGACCAATCACATAATATCCCAGTAAGCATTATAAGTCTTGATAAGCTCAAGAAGTATGAATTCTTCTAAAAAAATATTGAAAATCTAAATAAATAGACAAACACATAGGATGATTTGTTTCATATCATTGGAACGCCTCTGAGTTTCTTGGTCATTCAAAACAGTATACACATATGGGCTTTAATAGTAGTGAATTAAAAATAAATTGTGCATCTGTCCTAATGCAATAGTGCAATGTGTTCTTGTTACCGTTAGAAGTGCATCCAATGGGTCTATGCAGCAAAAAAGATCGAAGGACCTGCTCGTCTCTCCACCCCCAATGCATCATCGCCGCAAACCTCTCTCTGCCATGTTTGTACCGTCGTCGTGGGGAGAGACTGCTACTGTATAGACGCTATTTCACACTACCCCGTTTTTTATCTATCATAATGTTAACGTTCTGAGTATTAAATGCACCCACTGCTTCTGTAAACCTTAAGCGGTTGGGCTTTGCACAATGGCAGCCGACGCTCAGGGTGAGTACTGTTTTTTCTTGACCTAAAAATGCTAAGTTAGCTATAAGCTAACATGGCAAGCTAATGCTAATGGCAGCTTTTAAGGAGGCTGCAGCCCAGGTTGTAGGCCGTGTTGTAGACCAGCGACGGAATGTAAAACACCAAAACATGTTTACAGCGCCAATAACAACATAGCACAGCTAATTTTGTAAACGTGATAATAATCAATTTAATTAACTACTTCAATCACGTTGAGGCTATGAGAACGAAACAATTACTCGAAAGCTAGCACGCAAGCTAGCTTCTAAATCGTTGCACAACTTGCAATAAAAATCTGTCAACTTTAGAATGGCTGATATAACCTCAAAGTAACGTGATGTTTAGTGGTTTTACATTTATATTAGTGTTATTTATTTGGTGTTATGTATTTGGCCTGTTATCGTTTAATGTGTAGCCCGCTTTTAAAATTGTACGACAGCTAACTTTACTTTCACAATGTTGGTTTACAAGAACATCTGATTTGACGTGCAAAGGGATATGCCTCAGCATGTCTAATCAGTGTTATATTTTGTATATAAAGTTGAACTAAAGAAACGTGTGCAAGAGGGTGCCATCTGTGACGCAATTTACGGAGTATTTTTACTCGAGGCTTGTGTTTACTTGGTATTAGATTATCGAGGCCATCAGAAGCCTCGAAGCACGTTAGATTTAAGACCAGTGTAGTTCTGAGCTCACTCAAAAATAACATTACTCTGCACATATAGATGCTTTAATAATTGCTGACAGATTATACAGTGTTTTTAAATAAACGAATGAATTAGTTAAATTATGTATTAAGCTTGACGTTTAAAAACCATATAGGCAAAAAAAAAAAAAAACTTACCAAGTGGTGAAATTTTACTTTATGCAGTGTTGTTTCCATTACTATTTCCATATCATTACTATTTGTGTATGTGATTGAGGGTTGTTTTGGTAAGTACCTCTATTTTAGTGTTGTGGTTTAGTACAGCGTAAAATAATAAATATTTTTTTCTTTTTGGTAAATGCCAGAATAATGACAGAGAAAATATGTCTTATTAATGTCTTCAAAATCAGAAGTTTATGTATAGAATGATTGTCTCTTTAAATAAGGAGGAAAAGCCCAGATGTTGATATCATAGTTTTGGAAAATTCTGGCAGGTTAACTGACACAGCTGAGTTAATTGGAGGCCGACCCCTGGATGTATTTTAACACCTGGAACACACTGCTTTCTTTTTTTAAATTTTAGGAAAGAAACATAAAATGTCAGATTTCAGTTTGCAAATGAACACAGGGACAAACACCTTTATTTTGGAGACATGTCCTGTGGACCGATGATTCTAAAGTGGAACTGTTTGGTTGTAAGGACCATGTTACACTTGTAGGATAAAGTTGGATGCTTGTAATAAATCATTCACTCACTTAAGTGATTTCTATGCATCTGAAAATGCACTTAAAATAAAATTGGTGAAATAATAAGTAGCTGAAGTTGATCTATATCGTTTACATATTTGGTGTAATGACATTTACCTCAAAAATATGTTTTTGGGGGTTACTTAATGTGGTTCTCCTTAATATGCTGGGTCAGTGTCTAAGAATTCAGCATTCTTGAACATTTAGTTTTTATTATTATTTTAAGTTATCCCAGATGCACAGTGTTAATACATTTTTAAGTTATGCTACGTGCAGTTTTCTGACCACTTTTTTTGTGTTGTTTTCTATTTTCTTTTTTTTTTAGATTTTTATGTTACAAATTGAAAAATGTATGCGCTGTAAGTTCCACACCTAATCAAAAAAAAAAAGAAAGGTTTTCAGGTTTTGTTCTCAGTAAATTGGTATGTGTTTGCTATAGCAACGGGACGCCTGTAAAGCTCAGATGTACCAATGCTGCAATGCCAAGTCAGCCTGCAGGTGACCATATTTGCAGTTTTAAAAACTTCATGGTTGAACCTAAAACGTGTTCTCCATCAACATCAGTGAGCAACTTTTCATGATTCAGACAGGCAGAATTAAATAAAGTCTTGAACTAACCTAAAAAGTTAAACTTAAAGTACATTTAGGATACGCGCTGAAATACTGTGGTGAAACTTGTCCCCATCTCATTAACCTATTTTTTTTTTAAGTTTCCTGTCTCATTTCTCTTTCCTCTCTCTTCTAAATGTCTTTGGGGCATATATTAAAAGCTGCTTCAGGGGTGCTCATACACAGAAGTGTAAGCTAATTAAAGTTTGGTATTAAGTAGCTAAAAACACATTAGCTAAGAACACTTCTACACTTGTAAATGTTATTCACAGGGTAGAAATTTCATCACATAGCACAAAAATCCTCATGGACCAGTTGCTGTGAAGAAAGAATGGCCAATATTGCTTTGGATTTCTAATATCTGGCACTCAACTTTGTAGCTCTTCGTTATGCCTCGTGTCTCCAGCGGTTCAGTTTTTATGGCCGTGTTTGTAAATCTTAAGTTAACATCAAACGTTAGATTGTTTCTTGAAGTTTTCTTTATCAGACATGCTGCCAGGATAATATTATCAGTGTTCGTGTTGACAAAGTTTGGAGTTGCTGAACTCTACTATTCTTAGATATTGAGTATTAATAGACAATATCTTAAGATGCCCTGCTTGACAATAATGATGTAACTGTGTTGTGTTTTAATTCATTGCTAGCAATTTTATATGTCTATACAAGATTTTTTTTAGATTATGTATTTTATGAGCTGTTGCTGATTTGTTAATTTATTAATTGAAACTTTCACATAAAATCTTGTCCCTTATTGTTCCTTGATAGTGAAGTAGCTCACTTGAATTAACAAATGAGAAAATACTATTGTTATCCAAAAACAATTAAATATTTAAACTGGTATTAAATATGATAATATGTTTTACTGCAGAGCTGCAATTGGTAGTATATAAGAGAAACTGTTTCTCTGTTGCAGACTTTGACTTTGATGAATATGACAAACCTGGTGCTGAGCGTTCCCGCAGAAGAAGAGGTGGAGAAGATGCTCTGGAGAGGTAAAACCTCACATCAAAATGATCTTCCTTTCATACCTGTGACTTTGTTGGGAGCCAAAACGGTCTTAAAATAAATGAGGCTTTGAATATTACAAATGAAATGTGCTGCAAATATGAGCCTTCATACATTAAACTTGTTATGTGTTGCAATCATACTTGGTGTTAAATGTTGTTTTCCTACTATTCCTTCTTTATAGCAATTGATTTTTCTGCAGCAGTGCAGAAAAATGACTGTAGAGGGACTCCAGTGATTACGATTCATAGATGTAAACAATCCCTCTGCTACGGTGACGCTGGAGCTTGTTTGCTGCTTTTACCAAGGCACAGTTACATACAGCATTGAGCTTATTGTTTAGTCAAACAGAAACTTAAAAGTGTGCTTTTAATCTAAGAAGTTAATGTTAAAAGTATGTTAGAACGCCTCAAAATACACATATGTATAGTTATAAAACATTAAGATCTGTGCAGATGGTAAATTTATTAATTTTTCAAGGCAAATGCTTAACAATATTAAAGAGATGTTGCCCAATGCTAATTTTTAAAAATAAAGCTATTATGTCATTGCTAATAGCTCAATAGAGTAAAAACGCTCAACTTCCTGTAAGGGTCATGTAAAAGGTCCTGTAAAACATTGTATTTTTTATGAATAAAACATAATCTTGCAGATTGACAATCAGAGTGACAATATGGTTTTAGGAACAGTAAAAACTGTCTCTTAAAATTTTCACCTTTAAGCTCCAGTTTATCTGAAAATCCATCTGTCAAGTCGTTGTTTTTGTATCCTTCCAAATATCTAAAAGTCACTTACCTATTTATTCACTTACCTGAAACAACAGAAAATTCAAACACAGAAATTGTTTAAGGGCAACTGTTTTTACACTGCTATCCTCATGAAGTAACATTTGGGGCTGCAAGATGACTTGAATCTTCAGGATACTAAAGAATGACTAGTGCTCTGTATTAAAAAATAAACAAGACATGCTTAGTTCTATCTGCATTATCCATCCATTTATTTGTTTATTTGACACTGCTCTAATTTTATATTGCCCAGTGATTTGGAAGAGGATTTGTTGGAGGAAGACTGGCTGTCTGCTAAAAAGGTAAGCGCAAACATGTTTGGGAGTCGGTTATTGTTTTACTTTGCAGCAGCAAAACAATTGAGTTTGAAGCGGATTTTGTGCTTACATCAGAAATATAACGTCCAAAACGTTAGGCAATATTACTGTTGAAACCCCTGAGAGTAGTTGTGAGGATTGGACATGTAGCAGGTGGCTGCTCCGCAGGGGGAACTGTTGATGTGAAACAGGAGGAAATGTAGTGGACAAAAAAGGCCAGTGTTGACCTGCCCAGATTGCCTTCACCACATGGGAATAAAGCATCCTCAGGGGTTGGAGGTGACCTGCCCCCATGCCTTTAACAAACACACACACTCCTCAAAGAGGCATAGGCGGTACAATTTTAACATGGGCTGAAAATGTCACATTAGAATGATGTTTTTTAACTTTGTTTTAGAATCCTTCAGAAATGTCAGATGAAGAGCTAAATGATGACCTTCTTCAAAGTGACGATGACGACCTGAACACGAGGTACATTTCCACAAAATGATGTTTCCAGATAATTTTTTAGCTCAGATTTAGCATCAGTGTTTGCTTGTGTTTCTCTGACACTTTAGCCCTGCCTCTTTTGCTTTTTTTTATTAATCTAATTGGCATTTTTGTCAATGTAGCTACTAATTAAAGCAGCTGATTTCCCTCAAGATATTCAAAACATTTTTATGTATTTCATTTCTTCAATTTATTTCTTATTCTTATGATTAATCAATTATTCAGATTATTACTTGGATAAAAAAAATGATCACATTCTGCTGATTTTCATTGAAACACTTAAGCTTTTTATAAAATACTGGAAATAAACTAGAAGAGACAAATAAACAAATAGTTCAGTTTCTTTTTTTAAACAAGAAAATAAACATTTTATGAACTAAAATACAATAACATAGCAATCCTTTTGGAGTACACTTGACCATCTGTGTCAGGATGTATCCACAGCTAAAAATAATAATTCTAACAACATATGAAAATCTCCTGCGACAGACTGGTGACCTGTCCAGGGTGAACCCTGCCTCTCGCCCAGAACATGACTGGAGATAGGCACCATCAACCCTCCCGACCCCAGAAAGGGACAAGGGTGTAATGAAATTGGATGGATGGATATGAAAATCTCAACCTTTTCTGCTTGACTTAACATCAGTTGTTCTTTCAGCAAATGACTTTTTACTGAGCCTGTATACCTGCAGCAGCTACAGGGTTTTTGCGGGGTGGTAAAAGGTAGTAAATTAAATGAGCTCAAATTAAGGTCAGTAACTGAAGGTAGTAAAAAGTAGTAAATTTTTCACCATCCCTTCAAAATATTTTTAATTTTCCATTGATGCTCACTCATTGTTTTAAGTTTGTTTTACTAAAATCTGTATAAAAAATTATAACTACCGTACTGGCAGGACCTGAGCTGTCGCTCATAGACTCCAAGCTGCTGTGCGCATGCGTAGTGTTGGAACCGCCTAGCGTGTTGAGACTAGCTAGTCATTTTGCGCTTCGCCATGGGAAAATATAAGTTTTCACAACTTTGGCTCGATGATCCGAGATTCAAAGACTAGGAATGACCGAAAGTCATTTTGTAAAGTAAGCAGGAAAAAATCTAAATTTGACCTGGAACGACATGACGGTGATCAAATCAGACCGACCGGAGCATCCAGCATTCATCAGCAGCGGATTCCTGCGTGGGTTGAGGCTCCACCGTGGAGCAGATCCCCGTTTCATATTTTGGTGCCAGACATGAAATTGGCTCAATTTTGTGTTGTAGTAAAGATATTGTAGAGGTAGTAAAAAAGGTAGTAAAAAGTAGTAAATTCAACTCTGAGATTCCTGTATAAACCCTGAGCTAACAATTACTCCATTACTAAATTAGTTGAAGATTATTCCAATAATCATCTCGTCATGTTTAATAATTTAGCTTTTTTGAGGTGCTTAACTATGACAATGAGTCCCAGCAGCTCTAATGTTGTTTTCTCTCTCAGCGGTCAACATGCTATGTACAGCATGGGAGCTTCCTATGACCAGCAGGGCAACTTGCAGGAAGCAGACTACACAGATGATGTCGTGAACCTGGGTGCAGAGGGCTGCGAAGAGGAGGAGGAGTTCCGCCAAGAGGAAGAGGCGTATGCAGAATCCTACAACCAGGAGGACAACACAGAGATGTCTGAGAACCAAATTGATTATGCTGGAGAGCCAGCTGAGACTGACGATGGCTACCAGTATGAAGTGCTAGACATTGACATCAACGAGCCATTAGACGGTGAATTTCAAGTGAGTTTTCACATTTGCTTATTGCTGCTGTGTAAAGGTTTGCACGCACGCACACAATCACATCCACACATTCTCCCACTCACATTTTCTCCCCACCTCTATTGTGTCCCAGAGATAATGTCCCGTCTTGGGAGAAGTCAGGATGAAAAAAAATCTATTCAGGAGACGGAGACATCTGTTGGCGTTTTTTGGGCAGAGGACGATTAAAATCATTATCACCTCCTGCCAGCAAATTTCTCCATCTTGCTGACAAAGTTTACTTGACGGCTTGTTTGGCCGCTGTCGCCTTCGAATCCCGCTGCCATTGTGACCTTGGGCCATGTATCTTTAGAGCAGCGAGAAGCCTCTTTGTGTTGGGAAGATGTGCTGCCAATCGCCAGAGGTTAATGTGGGAGGCTCCCCCCCCCTTTTCTGGCTTTTACACTGGATCTGATAAAGTCTCACACAGGTGAAAAGATTATTGACCTTCCTAAGGACACTCCATACAGTTTTGTAATGATTGATGTTAGTTTCTCTTTTATTTGTTTCCCTTTCCTCTTTAGCCAGACTAAGAGGATCAAAGATAAGGCCAGATCCATGTGCAAATGTCTATTATGCTCCATTTACCGTGTTGTGATTGTGTTTGGCACCTGACAGAGATATATTAGCCCACCTCCCCTTTCAAAACAAAGATAAGATGTCGACCTTCTTAGCCAAAGTGGCTGTCTCTTTTCAATCTAGGGGGATGTGTGGGTGTAGGTGCGCATTTGCTATTTACAGGGTCACTAAACTGGTTGACCTTGACTCTTTGCTCGCCCTGGTTTCATTGAGGATTATGTGGAACGGTTTAAATGATTAAGATGTTCTCCTCTCTTGGGAGAGTCACTCCATTTGTTTGCTTCTCTGCAAGTTTGTTTTTATGTTTTGCATTTATGTGCGTTCCAGTTGGGAGGTTAATGGGGTACAACAGAGAAACACTGTTGTGTGACCTGCAATCTGACCTTATTTACCAGCTAATGCTTGTTATTCTGAATCGCTTTACTAGCTCTGTTGGTAAGTGAATGACTTGTAGATTTTGAATTTATAATAATAAATCGCAACGAATCAGAAGCCGAATAAAAGAGTTATGAAGATAAAAAGAGAGAAAAACTGATTTGTCATCCTGGAATGTTTTGCTTCCTTCGCTACGCAGTCGTGAACTTACAGTTCAGCCAATAACAGAGTGATTTGTGAGGAGTCAGTCAATGATATTTTCACCATCACTGAAGCAGGGAGGAGTGTTTTTATCTGTGCCTGCATTTCTGTATATCATGTCAAACATTTACATCTCATTGAATTTCAAATGCTGTCAGGAATAGTAATGAAGCCTTGCTCCCACTGTTATGGTAATTTGCCTTTGGAAAGGGGTGGGGCTCCCTGGTGTCTTCCAAATCCTCGCCATAACATTTTGGTCTCCATTCTCTTTTGTTTTTTTTTGTCTCTGTTGATGTAAAAATTGTATATATCTAAAATGCAAACCCTACATTAATTCAACAAACCTGTATTTTTCTTAATTCACTCACCTCTTTTGCTTCTATTCATTTGTTTGTCGAGATAATTCTTGTTAGTTTGCTGTCTAACAGAAATAGGATATGATCTATTTACCAAGAATTTCTAAAATACAATAGTACATTGTTGGTAAATATCAGAAAACTGACACTTACTTTGTGTATTTACCTTTAAGAATGAGGAATTTCAAAGATCCAATGGCAATGAAGCAGAAACGACTCAAGAGGAAGACGCTCAGGGGGGAAGAAGAGAAGAGCAGCAAGTAGAAGACGCTACAGAGGAACCTCCAGTCTATGAGACAGAGGAGGTGGGTCTGGACTGAGTGCTTTGATTTGTGATTAAATCTAAAACTACATAACACAGACTTCTCATTTGTATGACTTTTCTCAATTTTGCCATAATTTCTTTTTAGCAAGTTTATATTAAAAAAGAAACATTTTTATTGTCCCTATTAGAGATAAAAGAAAATAATCAAAAGGGGAATGTATTAAGTTAGAAATGAGTAACTTTTCTAATCTACAGGACCGTTTTTTTGCCCACACTCCTGCAAAATAATACTGATTTGACCCTAGGAATAAGAAAATATATCAACATTTTAAATTTTGTTTATATATAATGTTCCTTAATGGTATAAATTTTGAAACTACAGCTTAATCTTGTTTTTTATTATTATTATTATTATTATTATTATTATTATTATTATTTGTTCTGTTTTACCAGTAATATTGGTGTCATTCTGTTGTGGAAAGTCAAAGGAGATATTGCACCCATTATTGCAGCACAACATTTCCTTAACCTTTCTTTGTTTTCTTTGCTGGTTGATGTTTTTATAAACCAGAACCGCTGTAAGTTCTTTGAAATTATGCATTTTATGGAAAAAACAAATAATTTTTAGTATTTGACCTTTGTATTATCAGTAGGTCAGTTGACTGGTTCATCTGTGGATGTTTTTATATTATTTTTAGCTAATGTTTTCTCAATAGGTGCCTTTTCAGGCTTAGACAGCCTCTTGTGGCTCCAGATCTCTGCTATAACACTTTTGATAAATGCAGCTCTCTTCTGTAAAAGTCGTTATAATTTTTAAGATAAATTTTTTTACACTAAAAACTTGGATGGACCAAAGAATAGTAACTATGACATGAATTACTGTAATTGTAGCTGGAAAATTTTGAAGTGTTTTACTTGTGTGTCTTTTTTTTTAAGGTTTTTTTTTTTTTTTTTTTACATTAGTGGCTTATTTGCAGCAGAATGTGGGTAGAGAGATTTGGGGGGAAGATAATGCAGCATAAGACCCAGATTCAGGAGGCTGCTCTACCTCTACACCACACACCGCCAAGGTTCTTGTGATTTTAATGTTGGGCACTGTCTCCAGGGTGGGAATAAGACTCTTCTTAAGGACGAAACGCAGGAGGAATCTGATGAAGAGGACGAAGAAGGTGCAGAATCTGGCAGAATACGGTTTAAATCTGAGAGGAAGGATGGCGCTGTTGTGCGCCTGGCGGATTCTGGCAGTAAAAAAAGGCACATCCCTGAAACTCTAGGTATGCTTTTTCTGTTTTCTTGATTATTTTTGTGGATAATTTATACTTTGCTCCCTGAAAGACGACGGCATGAATATTATGTTTCCACGTGTCTCCAGAGCTTTCAGACAAGGCCAAGAAAGACTTGATGGAGTTTGAGGTGCAGGAACGGCAGAAGAGACAAAACCGTCACGGAGGCCGAGGCAGAGGAGCAGGAATGGGAGGAGGGGGGCGAGGAGGCAGAGGAAGAGGAGGTTTCTCTGGCTTTGGAATGGCAGATTTTAGAGGAGGACAAAGAAGAAAAATGCATGACCAAATGCTGCCCCTGATGGGAAACATGAGCATACAGGTAAACTGGTGAACTTATCTGCCCAGATTTCATTTGGGTCCATTTGGATTTTTTTGAAGTGCATACTGGGAAGTGTTTCTCACTTACAATAATTTACGTATTATATACGAATTTGTTGTGACAGACCAAAACAAAGTTAGGATATAGTTTTCAAGTGGATTGAAAATAATACACGGTTTTCAAAATGAACAGCGTGGCATATTCTTTTCAGTTCAATCCTCGAGTCAGTTTTTTCTAGAAAGCACATTTTTTGATCTGCAAGTGCAACCCTCTTTTATGGTCATTTTATATAGAGTGCATTATTTCCTTTCTATGCTATCAGCTCGTGACATTTGTGATTATTTGTTTTTAAATCTGTTTAGCTGAAATGCAGGTTTTATACATTTAAATAATATCAAATATTTTCTGTTTTGACAACTAACCTCCAAATTATCAGGGTGTAAATCTGTATTGTTGTACTGAGAAAGTACACACTATTTTGAATAATAACATCGATATTTTAGTGGTGATGCAACGAGACATGATTTTTTTTGTTTGAAAGTTTTTATATATACCAACATGTTATATGAGCACAACCAAAAACATGGTTGTACCATGTTGTAATAACACCAAATCAAACTTTGACACTAAGTACTCTTAATGTTTATACTTCAACAGAACAGCATGAGAAAAATTTTTTCATTTGACTCTGCCCACGGCTCCTTACACAATGTTTTTATTTGATAGATCTTGTTTTGAAGTCTGTCTTTCCAACGACAACATACAGCTTCACAGGATCAAATATATGAAAAGTTTCTAATTGTCAGAGCATATCTCCAGTTTGATGATTTTCTAATTTTAGTTCCTCTTATTAGTGGCTACTTGTGGAAAATAGCTTCTCCAAGGGTTCTATTTTCTACAAATAACTCACCTGATTTTTCTCTCGTACATATTCAGGGTAATATAGAAACTAAAAGAAAAATGTGAACTGTTGATATCAAGTTTTTTCTTGTAACCCTTGCTGCTTAATATGCTTCAATGACGCCTTCTGTAAGTAGTACACATAAACCAAACTGAAATGAATATCTTTTAAATAAATTTTTAAACAAAAGCCGTATAGATCTGTGGCGGTTCTTCAAACTTTAGCTCAAGGCTACAGGTAACAAAACAAACTGAGCTAAAGAGAACCCCTAAGGTTAAAGTAGTTCTCAAGGCTGCATTTAAACCCCAGCACTGCATTTTTTTAGGTTGTATTAATTAATGATAATAAGCTGTAAAATTCCACACACACCACCAACACAGGGAATGAAAAATTAATGGCACATGGATGACATGCCAACACCACAAACATTTTGTTGTCTGCAATTAATGAGGTCGTGCTTTTTGCGACATACTGTAATTGTCAGGTTTTTACCATTTGACTAATGTGGTCAGTGGCATGTTTGTTTGTTTGCTTGACCAATTATCAAGGATCAATTTGAAACACCTCTGAGCTGTACCGTTTGATCCCCCCAGCATTTATCAGTTGGTTAGTATATTTTTCAGGTACAGATATTTATGTTTGTAAATCATGTTCACTGTAACTCACTTGGAAAGTATCCACTAAGATATAAACGCTCCTTAAATTAAGATGCTGTCTAACAGTTACACCTCATGTTGCAAATGAAATAGTGTCATTCTTAATGGGAAGACTTGTGTTTTGACAGCTTGTCTCTTGTTCTTACATTTTCTAATTAACAGCCATCCTCTCGAATGCCTTCCCCGCATCAGCAGCATCTGCAGTCCCATCAGCACCACCCTTCGCGTCCAAGAGGACCACTTCCCTTCCAGGAGCACGGTCGCCCCATTCCCCAGCAGGCTCTTCAGCCGCTGCTCCCCTCTCACCTGGCTCATCGCTCCCCACCGCTACGGCCCCAGCTGGAACCACCCCCACCTCGAATGATGAGTTCCCCACCACCTAGTTTCCCTCAGCATCACCAGCAACAGCCCACTCAACCCAAAAACATCCACATTAACCCTCACTTCAGAGGACCTGCACAGTCCTCTGTACAAAGTAGGTTATCCTATCAATACCAGTTTGTCTCAATAGTGATGTTTTATTTTGACATGTGTTGTCTTAGTTTCTTATATTTAATTACTTGAGTTGTAAATTTTTTATTGGTGAGAAATAAAAAACAAGGAGGTACATTATTATTAATTATTCCAGTAATCATGCACTTCATACATCCCGGTTCCTAGGAGTATCAAGAATAAAGACATAGAAAGCCATGTTTACATTTTGTCACAAGGTATCTGGGAAAAAACTGTAAACAAAATGCATTTTAGTCAGATGAGACAGAAATTAAGTTATTGGGCCACTTGCATACTTGTAACGCCTAATGCAGTATCTCCATCCTGAAACATGGTAGTAGCAGAGTAATGCTGTGGGGACGCCTGTCTTCATGAGGAACAGGGAAGCTGGTCAGAGTCAGTGGGAAAATGGGCTGAACAAAAATGTGGAACAATCCTGGAAGAAAGCCTGTTAGAGTTTCCAAAAGACTTGAGATTGGAGTGCAATCGCCTCCTAGCAGGACAAAGACCCTGAGCATTGAGCAAGAGCTACTGAACGGTTCAGATGAAAGTATACTGAGTCTCAAGTCCATCGCTACACCATGGGGTTTGTTCTGGAATGGTGGTTCTTAAATGGGTCTTAAACTCATCCATTTCTTTTAATTTTTGCAAATATAAAAAATGTATCAGAGATTACAAACTGGGCTTCAAAGTGTTTAGTGTATGATAAATCAGTCAAGATTTAGGATGTTAATTTCCAGATGTTGAAATTTTTCAAATTAAAAATCCAAAAACTGTAAAAAAAAAATCTTGAAAACTGAGTCTTAAGAATACAGAAGATTTAAATGAAATATTGAAAGAACCCTTAAAAGGCAGGATGACATATGTCCATCGTTTCATTCATTTTTGCATATGTAGTATTCACACAATTAAGTGGAAAAGCTCTGAATGAGTTGTTAATATACTGTCTCTGAATCCATTTTGTTATTAGAAACATAGTTGCATCAAAATTGAATTTATTGAATTATTTGATGCCAAATGTTATGAAACTGCAAATGCCTTCTTTACTTTTTTTGTAAATTGTTCTGATATTAATATTGCCTTGAGCTCCCTGCTCCATACCTATCAATGTAAAAAAAAAAATGTAAATGTAACATTTATGCCTAAGAGTCCTTAGCATAGAGATATGTTCTCCTCTGCAATTATCCCCTCTCTGCCTACTGCCTCTCATTTTCCTTGTTTTCCACCTTCCCCCACCCTTTGCTCCCTATTTCTGCCCCTCTCTTCTCATTGCAGTGCCCTTGATGCCTCCTGCTCAGAGCCAGTCCAGACCTGCTGTGGGTCCTCAGAGGTTTCCTGTGAGTAGCAGCTGCTCCTCCACCTTCCATTTGCTTCACTTTCTTTCACTTCCCACACGGTCGATGTCCCTTTATGTTAGAGGAAATATCATTACTTCAATTAGACCGTCTGCACTGACCAAATACTGTTAAAGCAAATCCGTAAACAGCGATACGAGCCTGGGTGTACGACTGGAAACGCATGATAGGAGCTCCAGGCTGAAGACTTTTGGAGGCAGGGCTCTGCTGTGACGGGAATTACTTTACAGCTCTTCATGGATGGTGTGGAGCTCAGACAAGCCAGCTTGGCACATAATGGTATTGTGAATATGGGATGTACTCCTGGTAAAAATTCAGTCTCTGCAAGTTTGTGTCCTAAAGACGCAGAAACGTTCTCTCAATGATATCTGAGCTAGTGAAACGTTGTGGACTGAGGCTTCCCCCCACCCTCCATCTTATATTCTTACATTTGGCATACAAATGTATCTGAGATTAGTGATTTTTCTGGAAGAAAGGGACTCCCGTTTGAGTCACAAAGAAGCCCTCCCAAAAGGCGACAGAAATATCTTTCAAGTCATAATTGCATTGAAGAAGCCTGCTTGCCTTAAAGTGAGCCGAAGTGCCCTAAGTCGCACCATCCTTTTAGATAATGATGCCCAGGCATCAGGTGGTGCTGCTGCTGACTGACATATTTCTGGAAATTGCATTTTATATGGATTTATGCAAATTAGCAATCAGAAAGTGACTAGATCCAATTGCCTTCATGTGGATGTACAAATGAGCCTGGCTGTTTCTCTGGAGACGCTCTTAATGAAAAGCTGTATTTTTATTTACCTCTTTCTCAACCTTCTGTGTCAGAATGATGCTGCTCCTGTTCCCATATGTCTAACATCATGTTGGAAGTTGACAGAAGACTTGCAAAAAAAACCCTGTTTGGGCTCTTATTAGAAAGCAGAAGATGTATTGGGAAGAGAATTCAGACAAGTTGGGAGATAAACAGCACGATGTTGGATTCCCCAGCTGTCAATCACATTTAGGCTACCGTTGCCAAGGACACGATTTGAAATGCAGGTGACACACCAGCAGGCAACTCTCCATTTATCAGTGGACATGTGATTACTCGTGATTATCATATATTATCATCCCATCAAATTTAATTGTTTAAAGGCTGATCTAATGGGGGGTCATAGCCTCCAGTATTAATGCATTAAATTTTTGGAGGTGGAGACAGGTTTTGAAATATTAATCTTAACACCAATTAAAGCCCTTGTTAAGAATATTTGTTTCTTCAAATCTTTAAGCCTCTAAACTCCAACTTATGATTTTTTAAAAATTATTCAATAAGATGATTAATTTATTTTAAAAATCAACATATGGAGGAAAAAAAAATACTTGAAAGAACATTTTTGTAAAAAAAATTAGATGCTGTTTATTTGATAGTATATGCTTAGTTTTGAAAAGACTTCTACATTCTGGGGATCCTTATTCTACGTTGTAATCTGCTGGATAGGGAAGCTTGGCTTACTTCCATCTATGAACAGTCGTCTCTTGGTGATGCCTACTGATGCTGATGGCTGTTAAGGAGTTGCTAATGAGGTGTGTGAAAAAGAATTAATGTCACAACAGCGTCTGTGCTCAGCCAGAAAACAAAGCTAGCCAGTTCATCTTCTTCCTATCCTGCTGTTTACTAGTTACAGTTTGAAATACAGTCAGCATTTACAAAAGTTAACAGAACTTCTGTGCAACACTGCTTCTAATAATAACTGTTAACTGTGAGCTGTAGAACGTTAGGCTGAGACTCTTTGTGAAATTTTAAAAGGACAGTTGAAACTTTTTTCTATTGCGAGAAAAAACTGGAGTTTTGGAATCAGTATCCTCCACGTAGTAGGTAGTCATTGGGATCAAAATGGTATTAGTTGTACTTTTAATTTCTCCTGTCTTAATCAACCCTCTCTCAAAAATGCCATCATACCCCCAATAATTGCCATTTATAAGTGGCATGTGACATGAGTTGCGTCTCAGTTTCCCCCCTAATTTTAAGATGTGTCTAAATGTCTGAAACCCTTTGGAGTTTTGGAGTTTATCACCAAAGGTGCAAAAAGCTTCTCTGCACTTATAAAGATAGTTTGGTTGCTGTATTGCTAGGAAAAGCTTTTTCTTTGCTTATTGAAAAAATTATTTCACATTTTCTTCATACCAAAATGCAAATGAATGCAAATATATTTTTTTTCTTCTTAATTGACACTCTTTTGTTGTTTTCATTTCAACAAACTTTTTGGTTGAATGAAAATTATTTTACATCTAAATCTGCCAGGACTAGGACTCATTTAGGGATTAACTGTAGTGTGAAATTTATGAAACCTTTGTTCTGTCTGTGTGAGCACAAAAAAAAGTGTCAATTTCAAAGTCTTTTTGACATCACCCAAGCTTGAGATAAGCACAGACCTTCAATATATGGATTAGTTCACAGTTCCTGCATATTTACTGTAAAAATGCAGTTTCTCTGTTTGGTAAAGCAAAAAAAATGAAGATCCATTCATCCTGTCCATCTGTTGTCTTATTTTCCCCGATTTTTATTTAATCTGAATTGTTAGTTCATTGCAGGACTTGTAGCAAAGCACTTTAGATTGGTACATTCTGCTGCAAATATTTGATTATATGACTCCAATGAATTGCATCATTCCTTTTTTAACAGACAGTTGGCCCAAAAATGGATTGGAATTAAAATAAATGGAAATTAAGTGCAAGACAAAGCTTTCAGATGATACATACAATTAAATTACACATGACATTTGAGCCTTTTTGCATTAACATTTTATAGCCGTAATTCATTGAAATTATTGGCAACAAGAAATAAACCAATAATCAAAAGTTAAAGTCAGTGGCTATGAAAAATGTAGTTTACAGGTACAAAATTGAAGTAGTAAGGGCAAAAATAGCAATGCATATGTATTGCCATAGAATTCAAATATTTCAAAAATCAATTAAGTTTATTGTTCAATCTAAGAAATCAATATAAATTCTCTTAAAAAACATCCTCTTAAAATCAGATGTTCATTATGAGTTGGGTGCTTTAACATTTGGCCTCCTCTAATATATTTGCCTATATTACACCCTTTTAGCTTGGAGCTTCACCAGCTTCACTCAAATATTGAGCTTTCCAGACACTGTTTTATCAAGGATTAGAAGTGAGAGGATGAGCTGTGGTATTTGAGAGGTATTATATGGACACCGGAGTCCTCATTGTGCAAACCTGTCTGTCTGACCTTTTAGAATAGTATGATTGTGCCCCCATTGTGATCCCCTGTCTTTGTAAGCCCCTTTGATTAACTTTATGTTAAGCAAGTTTTGGGGACTCTGGCCTTGCTTTTTAACACCTCTTCTCTCTAAATACCTCCATAGAGCAGTGGAATAAAGATGGATTAGGCCTTGATAGCATCTTAAGTAATTTACAATAGGCTCAGAGGAGGCAAGCAGCCCATTTGTGGAAGTGTCACGTGTTGAATAGGAGGTTAATTTTTCAACAGAGATGGATGTTTAAAGAATAAAGGAGACAGTTATGAGGGGGGATTCAAATTCCAAGGAGGGATTAAATAGTTATCTGGTTTTCTTGGTTAAATTGATTGGGTTTAGAGTAGAAAGCTGTTGACCAGACGAAGTGGTTGAAACAAAGATGAGGCCACCTATTCCCCCCCGAAACACCCTTTCCTTATTAGACACTGGCTCTTCATTTATATCAATAAAGCCTCAAGAAATATTAATGCAGGTTTGCTCAGGAATTCATGCTGAAGGGTTCCTTTGGTATTGGCATGCATATTGATGTTTACATCTGTTTAAAGACCCCAGCACTTCAATTACTCACACTCTCCCTGCCCAGTCTGATTCTCCACAAATTCCCTTTATTAGTTAGAGTTGTTCTTCGATTATTGAGTTTCCAGATTGGTGAAATGATTCATGAGTTTTGTGGGGTTTTCTTCCTAGGGCCTGGGAGACTTCCAGCAGCACATGCCGGGTAATTTTGGTCCACCCCAGCGACCGCCTCATCACATGGAGCCCTTAAGGAACCAGCCATCTCAGGGCCCTCAGGACAGGGAGCCTCTCTTTATAGGAGGTGAGTCTCAACGTCTAGCCTTGATGAGTGTTAGGAAGCTTTCAGAGCATATTGAGCTCTCTTCATCACCTCTAGCACTATACCTAGAGGGTATGCTGCTAGCTCTCTGGTGCTGCTGTATTAGCAGATCTCATGTTAAATGCATGTATGTATATACATGTGAATGAACCTTGGAAATGGCTTTAAACATACATATTTATGATTTTTCATACCCATCGTTAATGTAAAATTGATAACCTATGTTCTTATTTCCCCCTTCACCTTGATAGAGTTGTCTGATGTTGTTTTTCATGCTGCAAAGAAATCTGAAATTTCTTCTTTGGGAGAAAACAAACTAAACTGAGCTGTTGTTGCTTTGTTTTCCCTGTGTGTCTACAGAGTGTGGAGATTCATCACGATTTCCAGGTCAGCACATGTTTGATCACCCGGGGCCCGGCTCTTTGATGAACAGCGGCAACAACCTCCACCACCACCAGCAGCAGCTGCCCGGACAGGCCCACATGGGCTTCGGCCCTCCCGGGGCGCCCTTCAACCAGCCAGGCCAGGGCCCGTTAGGACTGTTCCAGAGAGAACCCCCGAGACCCATCCTCCCTCCCCACCAAGGCCACCAGGGGATGGCGAACCTGAATCAACAAGGTGGTCCCCCAAACCAGCCCCGGCCTTTCATGAGCCCTCGGCAGCCATTCGGCCAGCAGGCCAACATGTTCCCCCCTCCACCAGTTCAGTATGGGATGCAGGTACAAAGAAGAGTAAGTGGTAGACATTTCTTTACCTTGTTTATGCTCTAATTCTGCTTGAAATTTGTATTAAGTATTCTGAGTAGTTTTTATGTTCCCATAAACTTGAAGTTATTATCAAAACAGTCTCACTTAGCAAGAGCCAGTGCATTTTGTCAAGAGAAATAGATTAGAGCTCCCCCTAGTGAGGGAATCCTTATATCATATTTGAAATCCAACAACAAATAAGATAAGCAACAATTAAAGTTAAGTTTACGTCAAGCACCAATATGTAGCATATAAAATAGACACTTGCAGAATGAAATGACAAGTGGGATAATAATTAGGCTATGAAATGCCCTATTACAAAGGTAAGATTTTAGCCTCGTCTTCCAGAGAAGTTTGTCTGTTTTTGATGGTGTAGACAACTAAATAGGTGAGTAATATATGAATGGTCTTGCTGAGAGGACCTTCATATATATACTCAAATTTGAGTTTTAAGTCAAGTTTATTTGTATAGCACATTTCACTAACAATCCAGTTCAAAATGCTTTACACAATAAAAGCATGACAGTTATGAAACAAGCAATAAATTTAACATTTTGCCAATTGCCACAATCAAAATTACCAAGCAAAGATACATGAAATGTATTGATCAATGTTCCAGTTATTAATTAAAGGCAAAAAGTTTCCATATGACTCTACAAAGGTGTCTTTGCTTACTGACAAGGATTCTGATCTGATCTCCGTAGGATTTTATTGGTGTCATTTCTGAAGATGAATTTCTCAAAAACCGAAGAAAAGTGAAATGATTGTACAAAAAGTCTCCACTTTGCCCTCCAGTTTTTATCCATGAGAGCTGTTAAGATTATATATTACAGATAACTTTGTAAAATGATTTACAGAGCTGCTAAACAGATACAGTCTATACTAAGGCTTTATAGTTTTATTGAGCATTTAGAATATTTCTGAAAATGATAAACTCCTTTTAATTCAGTCAGCTTTAGCTTTTACTTTTATTTAGTGATTTGAGTCTCTCACTCTAAAGCAGAAGCCCAAACTAAACAGCATAGTCAATTTGTGCAGCAAAACTATAGGGCTATGTCTCGTAGAGTTTCCCCATCACTACAGGACTAGAGTCGCAAGAAAAGCTAAACATGTTCTTGTTGACCAAAGATTTATTACCAGGTATTTTCAAATCCATGTTAATAAAGTGCCATACAAACAGGCAGAAATGTTCCTTTTTCCCTTCTAGGGATAACCTTATTCATAATGTTAACTGATTGGCCAAAATATAGAGTGTCATATTCTATGTTTGTATTCTAGTTCTATCATGCATGTTGTTTTTGTATTTATTTCAATCATATTTGGAATTTTCTGACTCCAAAACAAGTGGTCCCTTTGGTAATGATAGCATTTATTTTGATCTGCTCTGTTTGTAATCAGCTGGTCAATAGTTGAAAAATCAATCAAAACTAAATACTCCAATCACTTTGCAGTAAGTCCTTTAAAATGAATATGGATAATCTTGTAATGCACACGAATAAGTTAGACTTCAGCATAAAACCTGAATAGAGAATTAAGAGCCTCAAAGTTGGTATCTGAGTTGGTGGACAGAAAACACTAAATTTCAGTTTTGCCAGCTATGCAAACAGAATTCTTCATCCATTAGGTTATTTCACTTAGATAGCAGAGGAGCGGTTATAGGGAATCTTAAGACTTCAGAGAGAGGTACAAGTAGGTGACGTGGGCATCAAAAGGCAAAAAAATATTTTGCTCCCTGATCATGTTTCCTGGGAGGCAGAGCATGTACAGAAAAATGTAGAGGCTCCATAACAGAGCCTTGGGGTATTCCATGCGAAAGAGATGATATTAGTTGAACACAATTCAACTAATATGCTTACTCCATTACCGAGTAAACATTTCATAGAAAGTTAATTCAATATAATTTAAAATGTTTGTTGTAATGTGAATTCTGCTACCGTTGCAGGGCTTGATGCACACACCCCCTGTCTCCCAGCTGCCACATCATGATCCTTTATCTCCCCATCCCATACATCAGCAGCAGCACCACCACCATAGGCAAGAGTTGCCCCATCAGCAGCACCAACAGATAAATCTCAATGAGCCTCGCTCCATGACACATCATGGTCAAAATCCTTTCCATCAACAGCAGGGGCATGGTGGCCCCAGGCACATGAATCCCCGTTCTCAGAACCCCCCACAGAGGAACATGTCAAATAGACAGAGAATGGTAAGAGATCAACAGAGAAGGTCATTATTGGTCAAAGTGAAATCAGAGTGTTCTGTTTTGCCATAGTGTCGCAAAATTTGTCTTTAGTATTTTTTCATTGTATTTATTTTTTTTTTCAGTTAGAAGCCCTCAATTTCATTTGAGACCAAAATTATGCAAGTATATAAAAAGTAATTAAAGACCTGAATTAAATCTCTTTGTCTCTTCAGAACACACCCATCTCCAAGCAAATGCAGCACCGCAACAGCAACCTACGGGAGCTCCCTGTAGCACCTGCTAACACAAACATGAACAGTTCCTCCCCCGCTGCCAACATCAATCCTGTTGCCAGGACAACGCCGGGAACGCGTCCGGGGCAGAACACTCAGCCGGCGTATGGCGGTGGCAGAGGAAGAGGCCAAGCTGCGAAGACTGAACCACAGGCTGGGGAAGCAGGCAGGGTGGTGACTCAACAACAGGAAACTCCAAACACACCGTCCAGCTCAATACCACAGGTCAGTGATCTAGGAGCAGACCCAATTGCAAGAAAAACAACAAAATAATTGCTGTCCAGGTAATTGAGAAATTCTTTTTCCTTGTTAAGCTCCTCTAAAGTGGGACGCTGTATATTGACTCAGGAAATACTGTGCCTTGCTACAGTAGAGTCGTTCAGTCCCTTAAATTTTAGATTTATTTAAAAATATTGCTCAATCTGTCAATACTGTTAGTAAAACTAGTGAATACCAGAAGTCCACTGTAATCCATTCCACATTGTCTAAATGTTAGATATTTTAAACTAGAGCTAGTCCACGTTTGGTCATTTGACCTAAAAAAGGGAAATTCTGCTGATTCAGAAGTGAGCTCCAGCATTTTATTTTTTTCTAAATAGCGGTAGTCGAGGTAAATGTTTTGTACAGTGGATTTCTGATATTCGTGGGTTCTTGGGACCACAAATAGTTAAAATGTTTGAATATTTGAAACCGCCACTATGAAAGCTTCTATTTTAACGTTTCGACACCAAATATACTACAATATGCAT
Source organism: Girardinus metallicus (assembly GCA_903067095.1). NCBI lineage: Eukaryota > Metazoa > Chordata > Actinopteri > Cyprinodontiformes > Poeciliidae > Girardinus > Girardinus metallicus. The sequence goes on from CAEGAE010007366.1 coordinate 31,096, forward strand.
AAACTGTGCATGTTAATGCCTATTAATAAATGGTACTCCTGGATTGGCTGCTTTGTAAACTCCAGCCAATAGCATGTCAAGTAGTATTGTCCCTATATATTTCATTTTCCCAATATGCACTTTTCTTTTAGAATATTTCAGATTTTCCATGAGTAATTTGGAATTGTGTTCCACAGACAAATCTGCAAATAAACAGGGCTTCACTGTTCTTCAATAATGTAAAATCTTTTTGGAGTAAAATAAATTAGCCATGCCTCAAAAGATACAACTTCACATAATGTTGGGGAAAAAACTTTCATCTTGTTTTCAAATGAGATAAATGTAGGATGCTTCAACCCCACTAAATAACTATGGCATATAATTGTGATTTTAATATTGTCTACAGTCATTATGATTTTTTATTCTTTGAGCAGCCCTTTTTACTGTTAAATCACCTTTTGCAACATGCTTTTTATGCTGCAGGACCCTAACGAAGACGAGGAGACGCGGCAGTACCGTCTGAAGATCGAGGAGCAGAAGCGTCTGAGAGAGGAGATCCTGAAGAGGAAGGAGCTGCGGCGGCAGATGCAGGCTGGTGTCAGGAAGAAGGAGCTGCTGGAGAGACTTAACGCTCAGACAAACACACAAAACCAGGACTCTACTCCTACGCAGACTCAACCTTCACTACCAAATCAGCAAAAGCAACACCCTGTACCACAGCAAGTAATACCACAGCAGCAGCAAGAACAAAACCTGCAACAACTACAGGCTCACCAGCAGCAGAGGCCAATTCCTCAAAGACCACAACAGTCAGTAAATCACACATTAACTAATCCTAATCAGGACAGTGCCATGCCTCCTAGCATTCCTGCCCTGATCCCTGCCCCACGTCCCAACGTCAAGTCACGCCTACAGATGGTAAAAGGGAGCCCACAGGAGGAGCAGACCCCCGGCTCAGGTCCTGAGCAGCAGTGGAAGCAGCCCCAACAGAACCAGCAGCAGCAGCAGCCACTTCAGCAACAAAGAAGAAACAGCTCTTTGCAGAGTGCAAACAAACCGGGCGCTCAAGTTCCTCAAAAGAACACCCCTCCTTCAGTGAGGCAAGGTCCAGCTCAGACTCCAGGACCTAAACCTGGGGCGAAAAGAACTGTGATGCAGCGAGTGAAAAATTCAGGTGTGGAAGCCCAGCAGGTGCCACAGAAAGTCAGAGTCGTCAAACTTTCAGGACCGGTGAGCTCAGGATTTCATTTTTATTTGACACCTTCTTTTGTGTCTGACATTTATTTGATCCTTTGCTGTAGATTTTACCCACAAGGGAAACTGCATAACTGGGGAAGGAAATGCCATTGATTCCCTCTCACTGTCTATTTTGTTATGTAGTTGATATCTAACCTATGAGAATGACATGGTGATGTCTGTGTCATTTTGGTAAAATTGGATCTGTTAACAGTATCTTCTATTAAGCATTAGGAGCTGGTATTTAAGCCTCAATGTCTTTACACACTTTTTACCTCTTGGAACTCAGAAAGTCTGGTGGCATTAATAAAAAAAGATCAGTTTGACATTTATCTGTAGAGCTGGAGATTCCTCAGCTCTGCTTTTAAAGGTTGATGTCCTCTTTTCAAGACAGATGGGCAAAATAAGAATAACAGGATATTCAGGAATGCCATTTCATACTTTGTTGATGCACTGGAATTCAAAACTATTGATATCCTTTGAACTTTTTAAATGTTTTGATGCGGTTTGCTTTTACGTTGCACTGTCAAAAGAACCAAACCTTTTGAAAAAATGTTCTCCCCCTCACCTGTGGCAGTGCTGCACCAAAATCCACAACAGAGCCATACATGCCCTGTATGTCACTGAAGAAGACATACAGGGCAACTTCCTTCTTCACAAAATGTAAATAAAAATGGAGTTGGGTCAAATTTTAGCGATTGTAGGATTTCTCTTTTGTCTTTGGCAAAAGACCACGACCCATTTGTCCCACTCTAAACTCTTGCGTTTGTTTAGGTTGTATTCACCCAGAATGCCCTGCTCTAGTATGAGCGGTCTCCGGTTCACTTGCATCTATATGTGCTTTCTAAACGCACCATAGTTCACTTCATTGGAACAAAATCTGGGTTTAATTACGCATTCACATTGGACTTTCTGGACAAAGAACCAGAGTTTGATTAAAGCGGACTAAAAAGAGCTGGTGTGAACACACTTATAAAATTCTCCCAGAGATTCCAGCTCTGTGCGTTGACTTGACCATTCTTGTGTTCACACGCATACCATCATATCAGGATTAAACTCCATCTAGGTTTTAATCAGTTTTCTCTGTCCCTGCTGGAAAAAAAACATCACCATAGCATGATACAGCTGCTACCATGCTGTACCAGAAAGATGACGAGTTCAGTATGTGCTATTACAGTTTTCAGCCATTCATAGAATGTTTGTGGGACGAAAGGTTAAGTTTTGGTCAGATCAGACAGAATAATTAGTTGTCCTGATGATGGATTTTTGCGCATAGTTTGATGGACATCTTGGCTGTACCTTTTCCATTCTTGGACAATGGGTTGAACTGAGCTCTGTCCAAAGTTTGGGTTATTGATTTATAATCTAATGCTGCTTTAGATTTATCGACAACCTTATCCCTGACTTGTATGCTATGTTCTATGGTCTTCATGACACAGTTTATTCATTAATGCTTTCTAACAAGCCTCTGAGGCCTTCAGAAAACAGCAGGGTTTGTATTGAGAGAAATTATAGATGGAATCTTATTGAGGTCTGTCAAAGTAAAGCATGTTAAATATATGTGCATGCCACACTTTTGGGATTTTTATTTGTTAAATCTTTAAAACATAAGTTTCTTCTTGCTTCACAATTATTCACATTTTCTATTGAGCTATGGTATAAAATCTCAATAAAATATATTAAAATGCGTAGTTGTAAGATGACAAAAAACAAACTTGAAGGTTTATGTTAAGTTACTGCTTTTTTCTAATTGCAAACTAATCTTTTTTTTTTTTTGGACAATAACAAAGGGGATGCGTGTTGAGCATTAATACTCACCATTGAAGAGACGTGTCAGTGGGATGTGATACTATTTGAAATAAGCCGCTTTCAGCCCCTCACCCCTTAGGATGAAGCAGCTGCGGTAAAATTGCAGACTGGCTGCAGATGAAGTTCACAGGGTGTCGCTGTGTTAATGGAACTATGTGCAGAGCCATCTGATTTCCTGAACCTTATAGGGGAAAACATGTAGGAGGATCTGATGTGGAGGAAAAGTGGTTGAAAACGAAAAGCCTCATAAGTTGCAGTGCGAAGAAGATTCCCTCCTGCATTGTTCTGCTGTCATCAACGAGAGCTTGACAATGTTATCTCCTCTTATTCCCTTTCCCTCTTCCTCTCTGTCATCCCTCAGTTGCTTTTGATATCAACCCATCTCTCAGGTGTGAGGCAACAATAGATGCCAATCCAAGACCCTTGTAATTAATCTTTTTTGGTTGAAGGTGTATGGGGGGATAACATAATACCTGTATAAGAAAGTTGCCACTTTTGAGGATTTTGGATTTGTATAGCTTAGGCACAGAGATAAGAGGCAAATTATATTTTCATCAGAGGTAATACAAAAGCAGTGCAAAACACAAAAGCTCAGGAAAACGGTTGTGTGTGAAGCGGGGGGAGGGATGGGATACACATCGAGCTGCTGTCGCTTCAGTGTAATGCAGCTTAGCATTTGATGGGCGCAATCAGGAGCTGTGATTTCTATAGAAGGGATTAATCCATTTACTCTCCGCTGGGGACAGGTCAGAGATAGCGGCTCTTTTCTTCCCGTGTATTGATCTGTCACATCTTTCTGCAGAGTCGGAGAAGGGACGACCTTCAATTCCTCTCCGCATGTCAACAGCGGAGCTGTGACTTTATTTGATAATGAGACCATCACCTTGTTGGGTTGATCTTTATTCTCTGCAGAGTGGCTGATAGAAATCCAGTTCAAGTGATTGCAGATATTTAGTTTCTTTTGTGGAGCTCCTTTCGCAACCCTTGGTCAATTATATACAGTTCCTCGCAGAAGTCTTAATACCCCTCGAACTTTTCAACGTTCTTCAATGTATTTTATCGGGATTTTATGTGACAGACAAACACAAATAGTGTAATAGTGTAATGGAAAGGAAATTATATGTTTATTTTTTATATGCAGGTTATAATATTAGGAACATGGCAAATGTTTGGAAAAGCTGCTCTGGTCAGATTAGACCAAAATAAATCTTTTTGGTCTAAACACTGTATTCATTCCAAAAGCAGAACATGGTGTTGGTTGCATAGTCCTATGATAAAAAAAAATACTAAAGTTATAGTCTCCCTACTATTGCAAACCTGGCAACCTTTTGCTATATTTTGCAAAAAAGTCATTAGTATCAGCCAAAATTGGAATCAGCAGGTCAGGCTTTTTAGAGATCGGTGACCAGACAGAAAATTGCAATTGGTGAACCCTTACCTACTTCTAAGTACAGTAATCACTAGCAATCAATGTAGCGGCCATAAATCGGAAAAAAAAAAAATGTATTTAACAGTTGCTGAAGGAGTACTTGAACATGTTTTGACTGTTTTACATATTTGACAGAACATTTCTAAGGGAAAAAAACATCTTAAAATTGTCTTTATTGATCTTCTATATACTGTATTCATATAACTCCCTTTCTGTTTCTATTTTTTAATATTTATCTACTTTATCTTTCTATCATGTATGTATTTCATTACAAAGCTCTCAGTATCAAAGCTATCAGAGTATTTCCTAAATACTAATACTAAATTATTTGACAATTATTTCAGTTATCAATTCATCACATTGACTCAGATGAATCGTTTCAACACTCATTTTGATTGGTTAATAAAACTGGCATTACAATTACTACATGCTGTGTTTATCCTGCTCTTGGATAATGGGAGGACAAATGCTGCTGTGTAAAATGTTGGCCAAATACTTCATGTTGGGGCTATACACAAATAAAGATGAGCAGAATTTGGATAGTGACTCAGTTTTTTTCCCCCCATTGTTCCAATCCAGAGTGGAAAGGGGCCCGAGGCAACCAGCAGCCCAGCGCAGCAGCAAGGCACCTGGCAAGCACCTCCACTCAACCAGGGCATCCAGAGGAAGGTGACCATGATGGGACAGCAGCAAGCGGGACCAGGTGGAACACCGCAGGCTAGCCGCGGGGGCTCGGGAGACGCACAGCAAAGCAGGGTGTGACATGAAAGAGATCTCTCTCTATCTCCGTCTCTTTTGTTTTAGGACACCAAGAATCTTTTTACCTGTAATGTATTTATTACCAGTGTAAACTCGTGTTTCATGGCAACTCCCAGCCAAAACGTCTCCTGTAAAAAGTGATTATGCCGGCGCTGGGTAGATGTAGCAATCATGCAGTGGGACAGACCGGTGTGCCAGGTTCAGGAGTATTGACAGGCTGAAAGCAGCAGAACAAGCAGGGATCCTCCATCTCCCCTGGCCGCTCCGCGCACATGTCACCACCAGGCTCTTGTCACTGGTTCCAGACTCGCAGATGCTGACAGTGTAAGGCAGCCACCACTACGCCTGCATGGCTGCTCTGCCTTTATGCTCCCTCAAACCCCAGATACACACACACACACTCATAACCATATTTCCTCCACCACCTCCTCTTTCTGCACCAGGGGAAACATACCTCTCTCTCACACAAGATCATATGAAGATATGTCATGCAGCCTGGCATCATCTTCTGACGTTTATGTTCTGTGTAGAAATATGATGAGTCAATCACGTTAAAAGTCTGAAAGGCACAAGAGGAAAAATGTGACGTTTTTTAAGCGTACCTTTGCGCAAAGAAACGTTCCAACAAAAGCAGAGTTTAGATTTTTTTTTTCAATCCTTGTTTTATTTACTTTTGCTCACTGCTTGGTTTAGGTTGTCGTATCGGGCCGGGGTCGAGGTAGAGGGGCTGGTCCAATGGGACGGGGTCACCCACTACCCACTAGGCAGAGCCAGAGAGGAGCAGAGAAAGAACACAGCACTGTGTGCATCGAGGGCCTCTCCACATCTACCACTGAGTTTCAGCTCAAGAACCTCCTCATGTCCATCGGCCCTATAGAGGTAGGACACACCACATCTTTAGAAAGGTTCAAGTTCAAAATACATTTTTGCAAACTTTTCCTGATTTAGTTTTAGCCACAAACATCAATCTTGTTTACGTAGGTTTTATTTGATGGAACAACCCTTCTGATAAAAGAGTGGCTAGAAGAAAGCAATTTTTGAAATTAAAGCAATCATGTCAAAGTAGGCGAATCCTTTGGTGTACAGCTAAATTTCAGTGTAAAACAAACACCTCAATGGCAGTGGCAGCATTATGCTCTGGGGTTGCCTTTCTTTTTCAAAAACAGGGAAGCTGTTCAAAGCTGATTGAAAGATGGCATACACCTTATACTGTGTTGATGATCTGGCAAAGAAGAGTTCTGTAGAGCACTTTCTATGTGTTGTAGTGCTCTTATTCATTATATGCTTACATATAAGGACATATATTTTATATAGAGAAATTGTGATGAAACTCAAGATCACGATTTTACTGTTAGAAAAAAAATGTTGACACATTTTTGCCATGTTGCCCTCCCTCTGACCAGTTAGTATTTGCCAAATATGAATCTTGATTTGGGACAAATTCTCCATTTAGACATCTTAAATCGTCTGTAGTTTTTATGGAAGGCCACTACTTGGCTCTGTGGTTGTAGCATGTCGTGAAAACATAGGTCTTAGCTTTCACGTCATTTACAAAACGGTAACCCGTCTCCAGTGAAACAAGTTTTCGTGTGATTCATATGTATTTTTTGTCAGAAGTTGTATTAAGCTGAACAGGTTACGTGGCACAATAGAGTACAATGCTACCACCTGTTGTTTTTATTCGCCTGTGCTGGCATATACAAGCCCTACAGCCATGTGTTCTGGGCATGTGCTCTTTCACAATGCTTCACACCTCTGCGGGACTTGTTCCTGAAATTTCCACTCTGAAACCTGGTTTCAAAAAGTGATTGTGTCAGAAACTCGAATCGATCACTGGGAATGTGTAACACAACGACTGGATCGCAACAGAAATGTTAGTCTTACTAAAGAGCAGCTTTGTGTAAATGGGGCCTCAGTAGCAAGATTAGAAACTGATGTTCACAGAAATACTTTGTCTAATTTGACTGAGCTTCAGTTACTTTTCGGAAAGAAGGGGAAAAAAGTTCAGTTCCTCAGACGCATCAAATACAAATGCTTGTCACGCTTTTTAGATTTCTAATCCTTTAATATCACTTTAATTTTGCTGTTTTGCTCTGCTATGTTTGGTCTGTCACCAGTAAAAACATTGATGCTTGGTGAAAAAATATGGAAGAGTTCAAAGAGTATGAAATTCATCTTTCCACCAGCATAGAAATGTGTTGAAATGTGATCTCTTAGCGCCCTCTGTCGGGTTATGCGGAAGTTTATGAATAAATTATCCCAGTTGTCCCCACCACCCCCACGTTCTCTTGTGTGTTGGATGAGTATCTCTCTCTACTCAGTTCGTTCCTTCTCTGTCTCCTGCAGATGTTCAAAATGATGCCGCAGCAGAGAAAAGCTATTGCCAAATTTTCCAATCCCCAGCATGCTGCGAGTTTCCAGATGAGCTTCCATAGGTAATCAATACTCACCTTCCTTTCATGTTTGTTTACATAATTAAATGATTAGTAGTCTTGATAGAGCCTGTGATGATTTCACATACGGTGTCTCTCAGCAGTCTGTGGTACAAACAATATTATCACCATTGCTACACAGGCACATGATTGATTTGTCCCACATTGATGTGTCACTGACTGATGGCTGAGGAGCTCAGCAGATCCACCGAAGGGTCTCTTTCTCCTGCTGTGGTGGGAGTCTCTCGTGCAAAGCTCTGCTCCACGTGGATACAGGATTATTTCTTCAACGCACTCATCGTCTCGCCACAAATTTCATCATTCGTCTCCCTCCAGCTTGGACAAGTGAACACAAAGACAGTAGCTGTGTGCATGCATGTGTATGATTCTGCCTGCCAAGTGGCTATAGTTTTAAAATAGAATTGAAGAGACACTAAATAGTGAATCATCCCTCGATGTTTGAACTTTCTTTCTCCCCCCCATCTCAAAAGGACATGGTAAAATCTATCATGGGATAATTAATGGTTGCTACCCTCTTCATTGAGTTATCTATAATAAACTTAAAAAGACACCCGATAATTATTCAGCTTTAAACACCTCATAGTATGTTTATTTTATGCTTCTGTTTCATGCAGGGAGAAGTTTGTGATGTCATTTTTACTCCCTCGCTGTAGATGGCAGTATTTTATCTCTTTCGTTGCATTGTTGGTTTCAGCCTAAGGTTATCCTCAGATTGGTTTTTTTGGCCAATGGCACCATCTAGTGGGGATGTGTCATGCAGGGACAGAAGGGACCTGGACGCTGATTGGATGTTTACTGTAGCAGCAGCTGAAGTCAGAGATCCTTAGATGGTTTAGTTTTCAGAATGCCAAGCACTCTGTGGAGTTTGTAAATACTGTTTAGTCTTTCTGGTTCTCTACAGAGTCCTCTAGATTTAAAGGTTAAAGAATTTATACTTCTTTTTGTTCGGAATGTAATTCAGTCTTTTAGCTGTTGACTGTAAGGCATTGGAGATGTTTTCTTTTGACATGCTACTTGTCAGATTATGTACTTGTCAAAAGTTCAGAGCTGTACCAAAAATAGAAAGTTTATTATTATCAAAGTGACTTGATTTCTTATAGTTGGCAAATGCTTTATTTAGAATATTTTTTTTAATTGCTTTGGGAGAAAAACTGCTTTCATTCACTGCTTATTCTTTTTTTTTTAAAGCCAGAGAAAGGATCTAAGATTTTGAAGTCATCTGATTGGTTGGTGCCTTATAACTGACCAGGGTGGTTTACTCGGATTTGAAATCATTGTCACTACTTAACATTATTAGTTAGAAGAAAAGTCAACGAAATTTAACTGCAAACCTTGTTCTATAAATTGAATTCACACAAACACTCATCTGAACATGCTGAAGTAGCTATTGGGAAAAAAGCTATTGGGAAATTACACAGATTTCTCCATTACTTATTATGATACATATTTTTTCAAGTTTTTCTGTCTTTTTACATAGTAATACGTAAATCAGTGATAAACGGGTTTTCTGTGACATTTCAATTGACATTTAAACTCATTTCATTTCCCTTTCTTTCTCCGCTACACTTTTTTTATGTATTCCACAAAAAATATCACTGAAGTTGGTGACATTTAAATATTATTTGTAGCAAATGTTGAGGGAGCAACCATTAAACTTCCAGTAGTCCTGTATATAAGTAGACAAGACATGTTGCTCTTAATTTATCCTTTTTGACTATTCCTTTCCTTTCCTTGTGTTAGTCAAGTTGTAACAAGTTAGTTTTTTTATATGTAAAGGCTGAGCTAATTTGTCCAGAGAGAAATCCTTTTTACAAGTGGTGTGTTTCTATTTTAGAGTCACAGTGAGAAATGAGTGGACACAAATTTCTGTTCATGAGTGAAAAAAAAACACACGTTTAAAGGAAAACAAAAAAAAATGCTAATAAAAACGTGGCCAATATACCATAAACATGCTGGTATGTGAAGCCGGTCAAACATTAGCTCAGAGATGTGTGCTTGGTTATGTGTGATGTTCATGTGTCTGGTGCCTTTATAATGACGTCTCTTTATATATGTGTTATATTTTAATCTTTTGTACTTCACAGAAGCTGTGAGTTTGTGGGTATTCACCAAGGTGTCGTACATTTATATGGAAGATTTTACTACTTCAGGATTAAAGCATTTCTAAAAATATTCCTTAGGTTTAAATATTTAAGAGCTAGGCTTAAAAATATGCAACCTCATTGTCCACTTTTGCACTGATTTTATCAGGAATATTAGACATTCTGACATTCATATTTTACCGTGGTGACATCCTGATGTGCAGCCTCTTAAAACAAAGCCTGCATAATTTTACTGAGGTATAATTTAGATGAAATAAGGATAGATAGATGAAAAATTGGATATTAAATATGGATGTTGAATAGTTTGATAACACTTTCCCTTGGCTGCTTATCTGGATGACACCCCAAAATGAAGATCCTTATTTTGTGTCTTAAGCTACAATCTGGTTGTTTACAAGTTCTTGTTTACATCTGACCATTCTGCATGTGTCACAAACTCTTTTAGTGATATTTCCTTTCTAATTTGGGTTTAATTGAAAGAATTTACTTTTAAAGAAGCTGCACATTCATGAAGTTACTTCACTAAGATCTTAGTAACTAAGGGTATGAAGCCATATGTTACTAATTCCTTCTTGTAAACAAGAAGTTTTACATTTAAGTTATACTTTCTGTCTGAACTGATTTCAGCATGTTTCATTCTCTTTGATTTAAGTTGAGCTATTTTCAAGATTTTTTCTTTATATGTGTCATGTTCCTGTGTTTTAAGTTGTTGATTTTTCTTAAGGTATTAGTAAATCCTGTGGATTTGGAATAAGTATCAGCAGTGCTGCTCATAATGACAATATTATGAGACATTATGTCTTTATAATTCCAAACAGAGATTCACGTTGAATCTTTTGTACTTTACAATGAAGAATGACTTGCTTAGAAACTGTGATTAGTTGAACTTGATGCAGTAATGTTGCATAGTAACGAAATATTGCAGTGAGCTGTTTAACTAGCAGCGACTTTTTTTTTTATCAGACCACATGTGGTTACAATAGATTTTGTGCATATTTTTTGGTTTATTTTTTGCCTTTGATCTTTTATTAAGAAGTCCTATCAGTGATTAATTGATAATCAGAAGGTTTATGCCAGCTTTGGTGAAAGATGTCATGTAGTTGGATGCTCAGAACCACTAATGTATTGCTGTTTGTTTTTGTATTAGGCCTCAAGATCCAGATGATCTGAAGATCTGCTGTAATCTTCATATTAATATTCTTTTATGTTTTTTTTTCCAGATCAGTCCAATCCGTTAAAGATGCACTTACTGTGGTTTAAGCCTGAGTGACCATATAAATGACCTAGCATGTAATAAAATGTATTTTTCCTTGCTAGTTCAGCATAAAGTAGATGATTTAATAGTGTTGCAAACATGAATCATTTAAAAGTGGCAACATCTCAGTTCTGTAACACAGGATTTTACTATTTTAACAAAGGTTGACTTTTTAAACTGCTATGCTGTATTGGCCATTAGCGTGGTTAGCATCACAAAAACCGTTGTATTTGTGGGTTCCCTTGATAATTCAGTTCCCTACCTCAACTATGATTTGCTAAACAGTGCCAACATTTTCAAATCCAGTATGTTCCTTAGCAATCCTAAGTTGATAGTTCTAAAGAATGAAATGGAATATCTTTGCTGTACTCTATCAAGCCTTCCTGTTATCTGCTCAAAGTTATGCTCTTTTTCGCTCTTGTGCCACCTGAAGGTAGCTCAGACTTTTGTCAACACGCTATAGAAAATAGTTTCCTTTTAAATATCTTCTTACGTTTCTTTGCTTCTCCTGACTTCATCTCGCTGATACTGAACATAGTTGCTTAGCTTTTGCCTTCTTCTCTCAGTAGCAACTTTAACACTGAAGAGTGTTCTTGCTATCACAAGCAGGATAGGCAGGCCTAACTAAAATTGTCCAGTTGTTTATTCTGATCACAAACAGATTTTCTTTTGGTCATTTTTATTATTTAGTCAATACAACTGCGTGCGGATTATTTGTGGATTTTTTTTGTCTATGTAATATTTAAAAATCTGATATTACTCTTAAAATTAGAGTAAGATCAGATGGTTTCTGTTGGTTTATTTGTATTAAGGGAAATTGCACAAAAGGGAAAGTTGAAGCTCATAAAGCCTATTCAAATTCAATTCAAATGATTTTGATTTCAAACATGATAGCAATACAAGTAACAAACAGTTTTGTTTCTCTGGAGGTATGTGTTAATTTTACTCGTGTTCTAAAATTGCCTTTTCTTCAAGGCCTTGTTTTCTTAGAATTAAACCAGTAGATTTGCATTATCCAGTAAAAAATGCAATACATTTGGTTTTTGTCAGATTCTGTTCCATGCCTCTGAACATAGGCTTGTCTTGTACAAACTTTATAAACAGTTTTTAGACTTTGTTGATCCCTGTAAACTTAGCATAATTAACTTTGTTTTTCTTTTTTTTTTTCCGTTCAGTTTTATTTTTTTATTGTACGTAGTCAGGTCTTCTCTGTGACATTCCTAGTCTTTGGTATGATCCACTTCTTGTACTGTTCTAGTCACACAGGCTAATAAGTTTTACATTTAGTACTGTCTGAAATGTCTGAATTAAATCCATGCACTTTATCTTCAACAGAATAATGCTGATCTGAGCACTTTGGTGGACCAAGGACGCTCCTGTCTCATTAATGCTGTTTCATATGCTTAACACTCAGGGTTTTCTTTCAGCTGTTCAGTTCCTGGCCTCAGAATGAAGGTTTTATGTTGACCTTTTTCCCCTGAACAGCTGCAGCTGATCTTTTGTTGCTGCCTCTTCTTTCCTTTGCTCTTCTACTTACTTACGGTACACAAACTTGACCATTTCTCATCTTTCCTTCCACACCTCTGTTGTTGAGTGAATTGCAGCAGGTTGGCCTGCCTGGATTACCATTGTTTGTTAGCCCTGTGGATGGAGGTTTCCACTTATGTGACGACTTCTGGGCTCGCAGAGCAGACACGTAACTCTAAAGAGAGCCGCTTTGTGGCTTTCTCTGCACCAAAGGGTCCTCCAAGCTTCTTGACAATCACTGTTTGGTCAAACTCTTTAACGGAAGCCTCTATGGACTCCTGATGTCGAACTGTATGTTGCATCAAACAGTGACTAAAGAAATCCTACATGTTGGAGTTTTGATGGAAGATATTGACAAAGCATCATGTTGTACCTTTACAACCTTGAGTGATATTTCAAATGTGAAATGACCAGGATTATGTCTGAAATTATTTTTCCATTTGTTCTGATGCTGTTATTGTGGAAAATCTTCTACAGTTATGTACATTTGAACTTGCAAAATGTTTCTATAAAGTTGTGATTTGTTACAATGGAAAGCAAAGATGGAAAATAAACTACTTGACACAGCAAATGTGTTATTGACTAATTGGAGGGAGATGGGTTTTTTTGGTATACAGGATTTTAAAAAGTAAATAGCTTTATTTTATACTTGTTGGTTCACTAATCAAATTGTAAAGATGCTGCAAATTTTTCATTAGTTTTTTTTTTTGCTTTAATCACTGGTTTTCTAAACTTAGCATGCATATTTTTTCATGGTTTGCTTACATTTTTCAATATGACATTTTACTGGTCAATTGGGTGAAAGAGATTTACATGGATTAAATTGTAGCATTTTTCTGATCAATGCTGACCACTCAAAAGAGCCTTGCACTACTAAATTCACCATATCACACTAAAGTTGATATGATTCCCAGATCAGCATGTAACTTGAAAGTAAGTGCTCATTATTTGGTAGAAATGGGAAATGAACCATTAACTTTTTGATTGATTTCCTATTGCACCAGACTTCGAAGATTTTCTCATATATAAAAAGAATGGTTTGGTAATTGGCTGGTCATGAATAATGCATCTTGGATTGTAGAAAAATGCCTTCAACCAGTCTTATTAAAGTCATACTTTATTAACTTCTGCTGACCAGTAAACAAAAAGAAATAGATCTTGATATAAACTTGTTTTGAATCTTGGTGTTAATTCAGTGAGTCTGTAGTGTTCAGCCTCTGGTGTTCATGATATTCACACTGGGAATCTCATACGGGCTCATGCCTACCTTAAAGGAAGCCACACATTGTACTACTCAGGCCAGAGGTTCCTGCAGAAGATGGTGAGGGGAGCTGAAAATGTTGTGCGGATCTATTTTCATTGTAGCTGCGGTCATACCTTTAATTTTTATTTCATATTCTTTTGATAAATTAACATTCTTTAAATTATCGGAGAAAGAGAAAAGACCTTTAGTATTAATTTGGTGTAGTAGTATTGATATATTTTATTTGTTGAGATTGTTTTAGTCGTTTTGGAACTACAAAAGGGCTGAAACAACCAGACTTCTGTCCAATTATTGTTGAAGTGCATCAGGTTGTTGATGGTGTTCATTTCCCTCTACCTTACCACTCCTCTGCTGCCACAGAAGAGCAAAAAGGACTTTGATGGACCAAGCCAGCCAACACCATTTGTAGAAACTGGGAGTTTTGTTTTCCAGCAAAGCCAGACTGTTCATGTTTGCGAATGTCAGCATTTGTAAAAGCGGTTGTTGAGCCCTGGCAGACTGAGGGCCCCCAGAGGGATTAGAGGAGGCTCTGTTTACCTGCTCTGAGGAATGCTGCCCTGCGCGGATGCTTTTGTATCTGACGGGGACCCAAGGTCACAGCGCCGGCAGAGATGGGCCGCTTTGTCTCCTCCCTGAAGTTTCCACCTCACAATATCAACACGACAACACAATGTGGGAGAAGAAAAGGGAATTCCTGCTCATGTTGCAACAGTGCTCAGAAACTCAGGTTTGCTGGCCATTTTTACCTTTGAAAGCTCAATGATGGATGACTTTTTGTGTCAGTTTTTCAATCTGGTTAAAACTTCCTTATTACCACCATGTTCTAATTCACTTTTAGGGTTACTGGTTTTTCTGTTTCAACTTTAGTGCAAATTGTTGACTGAAATTCATGACTTTAGTCATTTTTTTTAGGGTTTTTTGACTGTAGTGGTCTGTATTTGACAGTCAGCTAACAAGAAAATAAGTTGTGAGTGAGATGGGAGACTAGTGGCAAAGGTCAACAGACTGAGACTCAAACCTACACCAATCCATACACCACTATCTGAAAGGACTATTAAAGTGTCTTTAACCTCAGTCTGAGATCTGTTTCAGAAAGGACAAAAAAGTTGAGTGTTGTCAAACTCTTCAGACAGCAACACCAACTTTTTCTGTCTGCTGCTATCAGGAACACCAGACTGCTACACTGCTTTCTGCCCCGTCCTATTAAAATGAGGCACTTTGTCTTATTGCAGGTATTTGGATCTAATACGTGTCATAATATTTTTAAGGCAATCTGTTGAATGATCTCAAAGAAAGGCTACTCAAAGTCATTTGAACAAATTCCTCAAAAGTATTTTATTTCAGTCAGTCCATTCAGTCTTCCAGTTATCCAGACCAGGTCACATGGCTAACAGATCCAGGTCAGTGACCCAGACATCCCTCTCCCCTGCGACACACTCTAGTCCATTCTAGGCAACCCCAAGGGAATTCCTGCTCATGTTGCAACAGTGCTCAGAAACTCAGGTTTGCTGGCCATTTTTACCTTTGAAAGCTCAATGATGGATGACTTTTTGTGTCAGT
>CAEGAE010007369.1:0-68913 GCA_903067095.1 Girardinus metallicus
TCTTGTGATCATTCTGACCCCAGAGGCTGAGATCTTGGTGGAGCCCCTGATGGAGGGAGATTAGCAGTGGTCTTGTAGGTCTTCCATTTTCTGATTGTCGCTCCCACAGTAGATTTCTTCACACCAAGCTGCTTGCCTATTGCAGATTCAGTCTTCCCAGCCTGGTGCAGCTCTACAATTCTGTTTCTGGTGTCCTTCAACACTCTTTGGTCTTCACCATAGTGGAACTTGGAGTGTGACTGTTTGAAGTGTCTTTTATACTGTCAACCAGTTCAAACAGGTGCCATTGATACACGTAATGTATCAATGGCACCTGAAGTTACAGGTCTTCTTCCTTAAGAAGACCTGTATTGTCGGTGACAAAATACTTGTTTTCCACCCTTATCTTCAAATAAAATATTTAAAAATCAGACAATATGACTTTTTTTTCTAATTTTTTCTCTCCTAGTTGAGGTCTACAACCTGCACAATTGGTGACTGTAAAGGTCCATCCATCTACATTACACCCTTGTCCCTTAATGGGGTCGGGAGGTGCTGGTGCCCATCTCCAGTCACGTTCCGGTTGAGAGGCGGGGTACACCCTGGACAGGTCAACAGTCTGTCACAGGGCAACACAGAGACAGACAGGACGAACAACCATGCACACGCCTAGGGACAATTTGGAGAGGCCAATTAACCTGACAGTAATGTCAGGTTAATTACCCGGAGAGAACCCACGCATGCACAGGGAGAACATGCAAACTCCACGCAGAAAGACCCCGGGCTGGGAATCGAACGCTTCTTGCTGCAAGGCAACAGCTCTACCAACTGCGCCACTGTGCAGCCACTGTAAAGGTCTCTCTTGTGAAATGTTTTAAGAGAAGACTCACAGCTGGCGAGGGTGATAATTGTGTCACATGATTTTATTGTTAAAAGAAAAAAAGGTTCCTATTAAACACGTGCCTATATATAAATAACTCCACTATGTGTCTAATGCTAACAAAAGTAGCATTTATTTAAAAGTTTCCGTGCATTTTCTTTTTCAATAACTACAGAGTGCTGTTTGTGTTACACGGCGGAAGTTCTTTATAATTATCAGTAGCCTTTAATCTCCATCTATAGCGCCAAATGAGTTTAAAAGTCTCGTTCAGGATGTTCCCCAAAATAGACGTGCTGACTTTTAGCTCCATTGTTGCAGGCCTCGCCAAACCGGTTAAATGTGAATCTATTCTCGGAAAGACACGGCACCGTATTCTTCTGTGAAGCTAAAAAAAAAGAAAAGAAAAAAAAATCCTTCCTGTATAAACACGAGTGTGCATTGTGCTGTAGTTTTTATAGAAATAAAACAGAAAGTCACAATAGCAGAGCACCAAGTCACAATAGCAGAGCACCAATCACTGCATCTGTTTTCTTTTTCAGGTTGTAGCCTTATCTTCTGATTTGGCCAAACTCTAAAACTGTCTGCTATTTCCTTTGTTTGTTGTTTTGGTACATTTCCTCATTTTAAATCAAAATTTTTGGACAAGTTCACTTTAGTCATTTCGGTTTATTGAACAAACTGGAGCTTTGTTCACTGCAGATTTTAATTCTTTCTGAAGCACGCAGTCGTAGCACCTTGCAGAGAGGTGCCTTAATTTAGGGACTGAACATGACACTTTAGCAGCAGACTAGGAAGCAGGTTAGAACAGGAAGCCGCTAATGTGGATTTAAAGGAAAAAGCATTGTTTTCATATGAAGCCTTCTAGAACATCAACCCTCTTTTTACAACATATTTTATCACAAGAAGGTAAAAAAAAACAAGTTTAAAATAGATTTTGACAAAACAAATAGAACAGTTGTGTTTTCGCTTTGGATTTTTATTTTTTTAACTATCAAGCAAAAATATGTACATATTCGGCTTCCTATCCGATAAATGGAAGTGATGTCTGACCCCTGGTGGACATAGCGAAGCACTGCAGGTTTAATTCAAAGTTTTCCACTACGGATATATTTTTTAAAACCAGTTAGAGCAGATTCCAAAATCATGTGCGAAATTAGCGTGTATGTTAAATATGTCAAAGTAAAAAAAAACAAACAAACAAAAAAAAAAAAAAACAACTGGAAGTGAACTGACTTAAACACAAGAACTTCCGGTGTTTCGGTTGCAGCTTTTAAGTACGTGGTTCATTCCTAGAACTACGCACTTATTTCTGTTATTCTTTTGCTAGAGTCCTAGTGAATGTGATCAGAAAAATTGACAAATTTGAAAATACTAATCTGGTTCCTATTTGCACATTACTTTCCTTGAAGAAAAGAAAGCTATATTAGCATTCCATCTAATTGTATGTTTGATTTTCTTCCCAATAAAGTCGTTCTAAATAAAAAGATTTCTTCTTCTTGTCAGGGCAAAATGAGTTTGTAACTGTGACTAAAAATTGACTGGAAAAGGGACTATTCATATTTTGATGGCCAACGGTAAAAACGGCAACTTTAAATATTGAAACTTGAGTTTATTCCACTGCGACAGACTGGTGACCTGTCCAGGGTGTACCCCGCCTCTCACCCGGAACGTGGCTGGAGATAGGCACCAGCAACCCTCCCGACCCCGCTAAGGGACAAGGGTGTAAGGAAAATGGATGGATGGATGGATGGAGTTTATTCCACCTGTGTCCTTCCAGCTGGCATTATGTCTCGTGAACACAAGTCTATGAACATTACTGTTGAAGATAATGGGCTCCATATTTACGTTATTTTCATCACAAACAAGATGTAAAACAAGACAATGGCAATACCACAGGAATAACTTTAATAAGCTCTTAAAAATTTACAGATGTAAACACAGCAAGTAAAATTATTTCAATAATCAGTGAAAAATTAGTGAGATAGTAACATGTAAAAAAATAATAATAATAATCTTGATTTGCTTTCATCTCTTGGTTTGGTTATAGTTTTGTGTACGATTGTCAAACCCGACAATATTGAAAAATAAGCTAAGGGACCAAATGTACAAAATGTTGCAGGGTTTGGTTCAGTGTGTCTTTAAGGAGTTTCAACCTACACCGAGCATCACATATTTCCACCTCTGCATAACAGCTGTTAAATGTAGAAACATAAAAATATTTTTCCATTTCTTCCTCAACAATAAAATCTTAACAGTCAGAAACCTACCATTTCTTAAAATCAGTGTGTCAAACACTAATTATTTTATTTAAAAAAGCCCCAAAAGTTATAAATATTTTAATTAAAGGTCCAGATGTTTACTTTGTTCCCTCATTAGCATGCTAGCACCGCCTAGCATGCTAATATTTAGCCTTTTCACTCGTCCGATTGAAATCTAATTTTTGGTGGAAGCATAGGAGGGAAAGAAAGAATCTCCCCGCATAGTAATTATGAACTTAAGATCAAAAATAATTCATCCAGCATCTTTTGAGACACGCAGACCAAGCCAAAAAATATGTTGCTAGCTTAGCTCTGCATTTATGAGTTAGTTTTCTACCTACTCTATGAAAGTAAGAGTCTATTTGACAACTTTCACTGAGTCGAGGGATCCAGGAAGGTGTAATCTACTAAACGTAAAACTGAACCATTTGCTAAAAACAGAACACATTTCTTTTGACATTTAAATTTTTCCCGGAGCAATTTTCCAGGCTTGTTCTCCTCATAGCTAAAAACTGGATTCATAATTCTCCACCACCAAGTCAGAGCTTAACACAACCAACTGCTGCGGCTAGCCGTAGCAAGTCTAACACAAATGTTTAGTTTTTTTCTTTTACTAATCTGTTTAATGGAAAATTTACCTTTGAAATCAACAACAGTTGCAGTCTTACGGGCTCATAACTGTCGGATCATTTCTTTCTGGGAAATAATTCCAGGCTCACGGTGCAAAGCGGCAGTTTACTTAAGTTGTGGATTAAAAGCAGAAGCTCAAATAAATATTAAGACTTGAACATAAAAGGTCCCGGCAAAGATGGCACAGAGGAGGCTGGACGTTCTCGATGATTCGTCGACGTTTTGTTGCATCTTTCAGATAATGCACGGATTATCTGTAATGTGTAGTTGGAATTGCTTTGGTACAAAACAAAGCCATTTAGCAGGAAAACGTTTTATCAAAAAGGGAAAAAAAACAAAAACTCTTAAATAAGGAGATTTCTAGTTCTTCTGCTGCTCTAAGATGAGATCAGAAAGCACATTTATGTCTCTCTCTGCCAGATGGCACTGCAGCACCAGCGTCACCATGTTGTCCTGTCCCTCGAAGATGTTGAGCAGCTGCTCCCTCAGGTGCGCCGTCTCTTCGGGGTTCCTCTCGGGGGTCACCATCATCCTGTGGCCGCCTGCCCCGTGCTGCCTGTGCTGGCTCTCCGCCTCCCACTTCCTGCCCTTCCCTCGGCCTCCGAAAGCTAAAGAGTCCACAGCCCCCCTGGGGGTTCGGTCGCGGTAGTTTAAGGGTTCGGTTTGGGAGCGGGGCGGCTTGGCGGAAGGGAAAGTGCTTGCTAAACCGGCGAACGAATGATTTCCTGGATCGGGAGTCCTGAAGTGAAACAACAAATGGAAAGGAGATGGAAATAAGTGAGGGCGATAAATATCAGCCTGATGAGATGCGTTAAAAAAAATGACTAACATCTGCCGATTCCGATGTTAATGCAAAGATGTCGCGCAACCCTAGAGAAAACTGAACCAAAAAGGCTTGGTCCAACAAAGTACTGACCAGTAACTACTTACTTTCTTATTTGGGTAGCGTTTTGGAAAAAAAATAATTTTAGGAGTAGCTTTACTACACTGTACTTTTTACTTTTACTTGAGTGATATTACGAACTATCGCTGCTCTTACTTAGGTAAAACCTCTGGATAACACGCCTGTTTTGAGTAACTTGATTAAATGAAGAAGAAACACGTTTTAGCCAAAAATGCACCAGATTCAGTTTGCGTTAAAGTGAGACTTCTTGTTCAAACTAAAATGGACTCAATCTATGCAAAAAGGATAAATTTTTTTTTGCATAGCTCTTACATTCTCTGACAAACTTTGTTGTTTTGCTTCTATCTGCTGAGACATTTCAATGTGAAAAATGTACAGAAATCACTAATATACTGTCACTGGAGGCACTTTACTGTGTTCTAATACATATATATTTTTATTTTTTTTAGATGAATGCTGAACATATTAAAATCTTATTTGATAACTCATGTTTTCCTTTCTATCCATTTCACAACTGGTTTGTTACCTGTGCTCTGAACGCAAGAAATCGTCCAGATGAGGCCCTCCTCTCCCCAGCGGGTCGTCTGGAACCATAAAGAGATCGCCGACAAATGTGTATTGAAGAAGTCTAAAAGAAAAACAAGAGATGGATTAGAGCAACAACTTCTACTAGCTAATAGCATCTAGTGCTATTAGCTAGTAGAGTTTGATTAAATTAGTCCCATGTTGGGTTCCCTGATGGAAACCAACTTCAGACGTAGGATTTTGGAAGGTTCCTGAAGGCAACAATCCAACTCTGAGCGGAAAATGGCAAACGTCGCACACCGAACCTCAACTGTTACCTCTTTTTGATGATGTCCCTCCATACAGGCGACTCATCTGAGAGGTCTCTCAGGTTGTCATTAGTTACTATCACGCCATCTGTTCTTTGTGCAACCTGCAGTATCAGTCTGTTGGGGGAAAAAAAGGGAGGAAACGTCACAAGAATGGAACAGACTGCCTAACAAAAGTATTTACATCCCGTAATCTTTTCCACACGTCGTCACATTTTAGCCACTGATTCCAGTGTTTTTAATGGGATTTTGTATAACAGAAAAACACAAAGCGGAGCATCAAAATCACGGATTTTGTCCTACTTAAGAAATATTTGCAAGGAATTTTGCCATTTTTCCCCCCTTCACTAAACCCCATCCAAAACCTACATATAGATTAAAAAATTAGAAATAACAAACAGGTTGGACACAAAAACATTTTTATTCTTCAAATAACTCAAATAGCTCCTTTTTGTGACTCTTCATATCAATTATGGACTATAACTTGACATCAAATAAAGACGTGGAAAGCAGTGTAGAAGTAGGAAACGCTGCCACTTGCAGGTGGGAGTTAGCAGCCACTCAAGCTCAACGTTTCTGTGCATTTTTACAGGAAATTTGCAACAAACCCACAACTCAGCCGATTTTGTGTAAATTTCCGCAATCACAGAATTGATTTATGCGCTACAACGGGTTTCTTGATCAGTCGCATCAAATGACAATAAAAACATACTGAAGTTTTTGGTTGCAGTTGACAAAATGTGGAAAAGCACTGCTCTCACCTAGCACGCACACACTCCCCCCCTCACCCCCACCCCCCCACACACAACACAGACAGGTGTTCCTTTCAAGCAGCAGTGTATATCTACCTGTCATCATAAGAGCTGATTCTCTTGCCCTGGACCTCTCTAGAGGGGGTGTAGGAAAGCAGGCCCAGGTTCTGCAGGTCCGTCATATAGTGCTGCTCTGAGAAACGGGAACAAACGACACCATGTTTTGTCTGCTCAGACGGGGAAACATCCAGGTTCAAGGCGAGCACAGGCACACACAACAAGGACGCTTTTCGTTTAGATTTATTTGTTTTCTTCTACTACTAGACTTCCAGTGAACTCGCGCTCTCTCCGATATATGGCAAAGGTAAGCTCAAGGTCACGTTTGCAGAAGTAAAATAGGTTTCATTACTTGAAATGACACGTAATCATTATTTCATCCCCTCAACAAAACCTAAGAGCATTTTTCCACAATGAAAAACAATTGCAAAGGTCTTACCATTGGTGACCTTTTTTGAACAGAGTTAATCTTTTTCTGTTGAAAACAACTGAACTAATTCATTGCGAAAAAAAACAAAAAAAAACACAAAGGAGATGACGACCAATTGTTACCTTTTATCCTGGGGTCATTCTTCTGCCTCCACTGCGGCACCAGAGCGCTGATGTGACGATGGCCTCTGTCCCAAAAATGCTGGACGGCCAGAGCAATTCCTCTGCAGGAGAAGAAATGACCCAACCCGTGACTGAGGAAGACCCAGAGAGAGACTGTTAGTGGATTTCTGGAGAGAGTCTGTATCATAGTGGATCTTTTCTTCTGTTATTCTCCATCAAATGAAGAAAAAAAGATTTAAACAATTTAATGAGGAAATTATATTACATGTGTGATCACCTGGCACTCTAACATTTCATATCATCTGCTGTCAAACATCTGAGCGTGTCTTCACACCAGGGAAGTCGTTTGGTCTGGACCAAAAGAGGACTTAATTTATTTTTTTTCTATTTGGTGCGGTTTGCTTTCACATTGTGCTTTTTGGCAAGAGGACTATAATTTGTACACAAAGCAGAAATTGACCCAGAAAAACAAACAAACATTGACGTCCTGGTTGCTGCATTTGTGCTGATATTAGAACCATTTTGAATGTTGAGAGCAGCTCATAAAACGCAATTTTTGCAATGTTTCTAATTTTTAGAATGACATCAGCAAATGCGTGTTGCAAGTTGAATGAGCCGAGATGCTCTGACTCACAACATGCTAGCAGCAGCATTGCTAAGCAGCAAATGGAAGATCAGGTATGATTCAGTCTAATGAGTACATGCAGCAGTAGCATTAGCAACACTGAAGGGCTCATTTTTAACATAATGCCCAGCAACGAGCCAACGCTGCTGGGCATTATGGTAAAAAGGACGTATGATTCCTGAAGCTGGTTTGCATCGAGGGCGGTCTTTATTCACACCCGAGGCAAACCGTAACACAATTTGTTTGGAAGCTCAAAAAGTGGGTCTTTGGTTCGCACCAGGATTGACGTGTGTGTTCACAACCAGACAAAAGGTCGAGATCAACAGGGGAAACGTTCCTGAGACGTACTAAGGAGTCGTGTTACAATGAAAATATCAGCAGAGAGAATTTTAATCCAGCAGTCTAGAAGTTGTTTGGTTAAATGACACTTCCCATAAGTCTGAAAGATGCTCCCTGTACTACTTCTCACCTCATTGCCACATTGCTCCCGTCGATAACAATTGCCCTCAGGTTCGAGTTTCCAGGTTTGTCCGTAAGCTTTAGCTGAAAGGGGTTCTGAAGACCCTCCAGGAAGCGCTGCTCCCCAGTCACCACCACGGACGAAGAAGGTGATATGAAGCTCCGTTTATCCCTTGCTCTGGCGGAGGGCGGGTCACTTGTGAAGAAGATGTTGGACTGAGCTTGATGTTCTTGCTTTGAGGAGATCGCAGAATGGCGCTTCGAGTTTGATGCATTGATGTGAGTTTGACGCGTATGCTTGGACGTGGCCGGGTCGGGCCAGTAGGTGGTTTGGCCCTGTTGCTTGTTGGGGTGAAAAGTTGTTAACGGAGGACCTAGAGAAGAGGGGTAGGTAGGCATGGGGGGCCCCTTGACATCCTGCAGGACATCTTGGTGAGGTCTTAACATGTTTAAAGGCTGGTTTAACTGTGAAATGGGTTGATTAGGGGCTAGCTGCTTTGGTTTATTACTCCAGGTACGCATATCTGATTCTGCTAACTGCATAGACCGCTTTGGCTCTTTTATTTGTCCTTCATCAGGATCTCTTTTTTCTTTGTGAATAAAAAATTCCCCTTTTGACTCGGACTCAGCTAGTCCGAGATTTGTCTCTTCTTTTTCCGAGACATCATGAATCTCCTTTGGTTCTTTCTTGGAGCCTTCTGTCTCCTTGCTTTCCTTTTTCTGCAGCTCTAGAAGTAGCTGGTGAGTGGACCCCTCAGCCAACATGCTGTAGATTTTGGTCACATTCTCCTCAGTGTACCCACATGTAGCAGCTGCTTTCTTCATTACCCCCAGGACAAAGTCTTCCTGCTGTTCTGCTTCCTGAACATCTTCGCTTCCGTGAGAGTGTTTGTGATTTCTTACCGCCAACTCCTCGCCTCCGACTTGTACTCCTTCAAAATCTCCGTTGCTATGCTTTATTTTACGCCCTGTTTCCTTTGTATCCTCGTCCTCTTTGTGTTCCGTCTCACAGGGCTGCTCTTTTCCCTGGTGCAAAATAACACCATCTTGTTTTTTTGTGCTTGTACCGCTACATACGTTCTGCTCCCGGTCACTGAGATCCTGCTCCTGTTGAACTAAGTCCAGAATCTGTGACGCCTCTTTAGGCCCCGTTTTTTTAAGAACACGTTTTACAACATCCTCCGTGTACCCCATAGCTGTGAAGAACTTTAAAAGAAGCCAGAACTCCTTGTTTCCCATTGACAACTGCCACTCTGGCTCTTCACTGTCCCCTTGTCCTTTGCCCGCCTTGACGCCAGTTGCCCGTTTCTCAAGCTGTTCTTCTTCCCCCACTTCCTGAGGAGAATGCAAAAGTCTTTCCTCAGCCCCTTCTGCCTTCCCTCTGGTGCCTACAGGAGAGAAAAATTCTTGGAGAAAGGTGTCCTTTGCTGCAGAGTCATAAGTTGTAGCCTTCCCTTCAGCCCATCGATCAGCATTACTGAAAGGATCGGGGAGTGTTTTCTTAGAACTACTGGCTTTGTCCCAGTCATCTCTGGAATCTTTAAGTGATTTTGCACCTGTATTGTCATGTATCGGTTCTGGGCTTGGACTCGATCCAAGGCCCGATTCTTTCACCAAATCCAGAAGGATTTCCTTCACAGTCCCTGGAAGTACGAGAAGATCTAGAACATGTCTGTCCTCCCATTTCTCCACCAGAGTTTTGAAGGCCCTTCGTGAATCCAGGGACTCGCCCAAGACTCTGTCCCCCATCTCAGTGCGTTTGGACTGTGTGCCTTCATACCTCGCCACTAGGTCTGCGATCAGTGAGTAGGCTCGCACCACCGGCTCGGCTAGGCCTGACACGAGCAGGAATCCAGGCGAGCCCACCTGTTTGGACAAAACAAATTACATTAGAGTCAGTCAACTGAAAGGTCCTGAATAGGTTTTTCTCTTTTTGATTATTGGAGCTCAATTATTTTTGCTTTAGAGATTATAAAGGGGAGACCTAAAAAAATGTGTTAAACCACAATCAGTGGCAACTTTGGGTTCTCTGGAGAGCGAGTCGTGGAGTTGATGTGTACAGTGCTGCCTTTTTGTCTGTTGCTACTAAAAACAATCTTTCAATTAACAAGTGATAAGTCAAAGAAATATCTAAAGGAAGGATTTTCCTCATGTTTCATTTCTACTGTCACAGTTTGAGCTTGCATGTTGTACATTCGCAGTCTTTGAACTCCTGTCAAACCGCTGCGCTTCTGTCTTTCCTTTCAATGGCACAGACGTCAGAGGACAATAACGCTACAGCAATTTACTGTAGCACACAAAATTTGATCACCACATAAAGGCTACCGTAGATTTTTTTGGATACGTAGAAAAATTTTCCTGCAGCTCTCCAAAGCACCAATGCAACAAAACTGTGACTTATCGATGCCCCGACTCAATGAGAAAACACTTTCTTTACACCAAAAGGCTTGAAATGACCGAATGAGACCTACTTTCTGATTTATTCAGCAAACCATTCTCTGACCACTTGGGGGCATTTGTAGACCATTAAAATTTAACTCCCAAATAAGTAAATCTTTAGTATGAAGAAACTGTTTAACTAGGTAGAAAGTAAGATACCCGGTCATGATTCAGCAGAACACTGTGAATTCCACATCCTTGATTTCCTTACATAAACTATAAGGGATGACATTAAGAGATGTGGCTACTTTAAAAATGTGACAGGACTTGATGTTCAACAAAATTCTCTATTTCTTCCCTTCTAAACCCAAGCAGAATACAGTATGACAGCAGCTTTAATTTAAATTTTGCAACAAATGTTTTTCTTGTGGTTTTATTCAACTGTACGCATGGCTAAAAAACAAACACTTGCAGCAACTTAATGGGGGGTTGATGTCAGCAAAAAGACTGAAATGATAAACTACATAACTGTCTTTTTTTTTGTTACAAGATGCTGTTGGTAGAATTGCCTTTACAGAGTGGTAAGTGTACATGGTCAATCTGAAAATAATAATTTCTTTTGTAATTTCTGACTCTTTAATCTTGGTCAAACAGTTGAAGGGACTAAACAGTTCGCTGGTACAACATTTCGCTGTTATGTTGTTATTTTCTCGAGATTTAAAACTGTGGAAAACCTTCCAAACTCACATGTAAAAAAGGAAACTTTTGTGAGGTGATTTCCAAGTCACTCTTTTAAATCAGGCCTTTTGTCTAATAATGAAAAAGAAAGCAATCGGAAAGCAAATTTCCCTCAAGTTGCATATTTACTTTTTAACAAACCTGTTAATAACAGACGAGAAATTCCCGGCCACAACTCTACTCTTTTTCTAGTCCAGGCAGATTTATTGCTGAACAGCCTGTGTCTCAATGTGAGCCGGTGATGCAACACTGAAGTTAAGTAACCATGTAATTTTTTTTAAATCGACAAACATGTCATTCTTAGATATCACAATGTTTCTCAATATTAGTGTTGCACCAAAAATTTAACAAAAAAAAAAAAAAAAAAAAAAAAAAAAAGAGGCCAACTTGGCATTACACACAAAGATAATTGGGGAATTAGTTCTATTAATCACACTGAGTATGGCAACATTTATTCCTCATAAATTGGAAATCTAAATATGAAGTCCCATTTAGGGTCATTTGCAGTTTTACCTTTACATTTTAATGATTGATGATCAAAATTTAGCTGATTGTACGTTTTCTAATACTCGGTGTGGCAGCTTTCAAATATGTCTCTGGTTTCTCCTCAACTTACAGATCAGACTTGAAACATCCAAATAAATACTGGATGTGAAGCAATTGCCACTAAATATCCAAACCACAAATGATGGTCACTGTTAAATAGATATTCAGTAGAAAATTCTTGGAAAAGGTTTTTTGTTTGGATAGGATCAATATGTGAGAGTTTGCGACTTACCACGATGAGCGCTGAAGTGTTTTTGATCAGGCTGTCCATGAACAGCCCTCTGGCTCCACAGAAGACGCAGTGAAGGGCCCCGGGATACGAGAGCTCCTGCTGCACCTCCTGATTTACGACTCCCTTCACAAATAACTAGAAGAGAGAAATACTTCAGCTCAGTCATGTGTTTTCCGTTTAAGTGACAACTCTACAGCCCCAGACTAAATGTAATGCAACCTGTCCGTGGTATTAAAGTATATTTACAATCCCATGAAAATGAAACATAGACAAGTTTAGACATTCTTTTTTTTTTTGTTCTATGTTAGAAAGCATGAAAAGTCACTTATATATAAAATATTCCTTGAATAGCAGGTACAACAAAACTCCTGTTGGAGAGTTGACAAATTTTGGATGAGATTGACTTTCTGTTAATTTTCTAATTCTATGAAAACTGATATAAAGTTGGTTTCTTCCATGCCTCACTGTGCTTCAAGATGACTGCTTTGGATTAAAAACCAAAGACTTAAAGACCACCAAGTTACATAAGAAGCAAAATAAAGAACGCTTTTAGTTACACAACGTCAGCCTTTTAGCATAGTTCCCTACTCCATATTTTAACGTCAGTCCACATGCTAGAAACAACCCAAATGCTACTGACAGCATTTAAGCTAGCCTTAACATTTTAGCTTATCGACTTGCACAATTTTGCTTGGATAATAAACCGAGTAAGTCTGTGGTAGTGGACATGCTAGTGGTACTCCAAACAGTGCTGACTTCATCTAAGCTAAACTTAGCGTTGCTGCTAATGTTGGGCAGCTGATCGCCTGATTTGGGTCCGACCAGTACGCACACTTTGGCAGACCCTGTTTAAGTTTCTTAACATTTTTGGAAAACAAGAAAAAAATGAATAAATGATGGAAAAGATGACGGGAGTTTAGAGAGTAACAGGAAGGGTGAGGTAACAGCGCAAGGAGATCAATATTAAGCAGATATCTCGATTTGGCCAAAATATGACTTAGGCAATTACTCTACGAGGCTAACGGTGAGCAGATTCAAGTAAAATCCAAGTACAATTAAAATCTGATTAACCCATGATGCAGAAGTTAAAAATAACCTACAATTTATAACTCTTCAGATTTGCTATTTTACAGACGGATGAGGAGCTTTCTGCCATTCTGCCAAAAAAAGAAAAAAAAAGAAAAGGGAAAACACCGAGTCACTAAGAAGGTCAGGGCACCAAGCTGCAGGTGAAAGCAACCCGGCTGCTACAAGTTCAGAAACCAACACGAAGACAGGAAGCAAAACCAACTGTCGGGTCGAAGCGATGCTGTGTTTACATCTACTGCATATGCGCCCAAGGCGGATCGAAAACATGCCACAGAACAGCTTCCTTAACGGAAATATTAAATGCACAAAACGCAAATTCAGAGATTGTTTTTTTTTTTTAATAGCATCATCTTGAGATTTTGCTAGCACTGAGGTGGTTGAGGTTTTTTCGGTCTTGCTTGCCCACATAACACATCTGTACCTCTGGCCATTAACTTACATTTGCGTTACGGCGAGCTAATAAACCAGATAAATGTCTCAGCAGCAGAAGAAATCAGCTGTGCATAATTTAATTTCCCTGTAATATTCTAGACCTGTCTGAGGACGTATCACACCCAACGACCACTGACAACAGGAGATACGCACCAGCTTGGAATCGGTAAATAAATATTCAGTAGACAATAAAATTTCATAAATCCTATACCAGTAGGGTTGTCACAGTAACAAATTTTACTGGATGATAAATTGTTGTAGAAATTATTGCGATAAACGATGATATTGTTGTTTTGAGACCGTTTTCAATTAGTATACTGACAACGGCATAATAACGCAAGTTTGCCATTTCAAAGACCAATAAACTTTAATTTTGTAAACTGCAAATAGAAGACATTTTGAATATCCAAAATAAAAAAAAACAACAACCAGAAACAATAAAAAAAAGGAAATATAAACCACATACAATAGAAACCAGAAATATAAAAATTACAAAAGTCTCTGTACACAAACAATATTACTCATCAGAAAGGAAATTATCAAGCTCATTTTAATTTATCATATGTTTTGTTTTTTGTTTTTTTTGGTCACTTCATGCCAAACTTAGCCGGTTAATTTATAATCGACTTTTTGTCTAAAGTCAAAAAATATGTGGTAATTAATATAATCTACTAACAAAAGGTTACTATAAAATATTTTTATGTGTTTGGTGGTCATAATCTGTCATATTTCATAAGAGCAGAGACGACCAAATGGGAAATGAGTAAAACAGGGTGTAAAATAAAATCTCTCAAAAACTGTAAAATAAATGTCACATAAGATTGAATACTGTTTTCAGAATTATCCTGATTTACAGCCTAATTTACAGAATAGAAACTGTAATAAGCTGACGTACAAAGGTAAATTACATAGTAAACAAACATTTTATTTACAAGTGCAAAACCATCACATTTGGGCTCAAAATGGGGGAATAATTTGGCAAAGGAGTGAACCGATCTGAGACAACGTGTGGATTGTTTTTATGCTTCGGATCGTAAACTGAAAATTATCTAAAAGATCAAATATATTGCAACTAAGTAGTAACACAAAACACGAAGAAAGATTCAACAACAGATGCTTAGACACTTCTTGGACACCAGATGCGCCGCTGTCATGTGATTGTGCAACAACAGGCTTTGCTGAGCTGAACTGATCTACAAATGAAGTGACTAATTTTCCATTAAAATCAATCCAATTGTTTTCACCAGTTGCCAGACGTCTCCTTTGAGCCACAACAGTTGTTACTGCCGAGTCAGCGAGCTGCCTGCAACTCTGGGCGTGACACATCTGGGTGTGACGCCCTGCTGTTTAAAAACTAATCAAGTCGTCTTCCAGAAAGAAGGACGCTTCACTCAGGTTGGTTACACATATGTATTGGAACGTACGGGCGGATTTGCATACTTCTTGCACAGCTTACAAGACGATTAATCAAAGGTACATGACGTATGAAAACGTTTGGATGTGATCCTTTGCACAGATCCAGACGTTCAGGTGTGCAAATACCTAGAGGTGCACCGATTAGGGCCACTGCCAATTTCTCTTAGACCTGAACTTTCTCACAAAAACTGGAACTAAATAATTTTTGTAAACCTTTGTAAATAGAGGTATAGCAATTTTATTTCCAATAAAGGCATAGCTTCCTAACATTGATCTCATTTTGTCTAGACTCAAAACAAAGCAAGCATTAAGAACATGTTTTGCCAACACATTTACAGAAAAAAAAAAAAATCGATTTTTTTGTGGTTTAAAGACAGAAAATCAAATATTACTTCTTCAATTTTCACCTGAAGATCACTGGCCAGTTGATTGGTAGATCAATAAAAAAAAATCATTAATGTCTTAAAGAAGAATTGATATTACTTTAAGGTGTGTATCATATCACTTACAAGTCCTATTTATCTTGAAAAACTTTTCCTTTCTTAAAGAAGCAATTTTAGTGCCGATCCGTTTAGGAGACTGGATCTAGATCAGTGGTGCCCAAAGTCGGTCCTGGAGGGCCGGCATCCTGCATGTTTCAGTTCTCTCCCTGGTTTAACGCACCTGGACCAAATGATGGCTCATTAGAGGCCTAAGAAGAACAATGACCTGCTGAATGACCTCACCAGGGAGAGACATGCAGGATGCCGTCCCTCAAGGACCGACTTTGGACAGCTCTGCTCTAGACATCATGGTCCCACTAGAAAATTCAACTGTATTTCTCAGAATTGCAGATTTTAAAAGTTTGTAGACAGAATCCACACTTGTTTATTTAGTTAACTATGGACTATAAATAAGTAAATCTACTTTTGAGAAAATGCAAATAGCATTCAAGAAAACGAAAAAAAAAAAAAAAAAAAAGGGGGGGGGGCCCTTCCCAATCTTTAATATTAAAATGAGGCTAATTAAGCAGCCGAGCATCTCCAATGTTTAAGAAGCTTAATTATGCAAGTATAGAAACGGCAATGGGTTTCGGTTCCATTGCTGTCAGTAACAATAATAATAATAGTTAAAAAGAAAAAGGAAAGTATGCCAACGCTAGCAGTGGCTTGTCATTTCACCATCTCCTGCCAGCACATGCAGATAAGCTTTAAAACCCCCGACTTAAAAAGTCAGACTGGTTTCAGAGTTAGTCATCCAACATGAGCGCCCGTCGATCGAAGCTTTCAGAGGTGCTCTGCTGAATTTACCATGCTAACCATATTAAACCACCGATTTGTTTTAGCTTAACTGTGGCATCAGCTTAATGAGTCATGGTTCCATGTCTATCACATGTACATCTGTGATAGACATCGCATCAGATTCTGATCTCCAGACTGTCTACTGTAAAGACCTTGTGCCCTTGCTTTGACCTACATTCGATGTATTTCAAGGTCTGAACAGGCCTTGAAATACATCAACTCAGACATCCAACTACTTCCAGCAGTGTCGCAAAAACTTAATTCCATGTCTACGTCATTGTTTGAAACCTTCCCCACAATCAGTAGAAACATCCAACAGAAGGAAAATGTCCATGTATCAGGTCTTCATTGAACGAAACACCTAAAAACCAGGAAAAAGCGTCTTACTTTGGCAGCTTTCACGTCGGTGCTGAGGCCTTGCAGCTTCAGCCATATCTGACCGTTGTTCCCGTTTGGCAAATCGTCCGCTCCGATTCCAAATGTCACCCTGAATATCCGCTCCACGGTGCTGTGCAGGGAAGTCAGAGATCCCCGCAGCATCCCGGCGCAAGCAAACTCATCCTCGACCTCTGGATCTCCGCTCCCTCCTTCACCTCCACTGCTCCTTTTACCGTCCATCATGTGGTCTCAAATCGGTGGCTGGGAGTCAAGCATCCTGTGGAGAAAAACAAAACATCAGATGGTCAGGTTGAGTTTAAAAATTCTGTTGAAAGAACCAGACTCTGACACCAGCCGACGCTCATTTTCATATCGTTGACTGACCCAACTAGCCCCAACTACCTACTCACAGCTACTTCACTTCTGGTGAGACGATGGAAGAAGACACCAAAAAACATAACATTTAATCTTAATTTAAGCATCTGGTTCTGAGTTGGGTTCATATTTATGTGAATAAGACGCCTAAATTAGTTCAATGGATGTATTCTTCAATGCGAAGTCTGGTAAGGTGCAGGCGATAATAGTACTGCCATGGAGTCCAATCCCTTGGTTAGATGTCACTCTCTTCAGTGTGGATGCTGTAACTAAGCAAAAATTTTAACAGGGTCTCTTCAAGTTTCACCAACTCAAATGTAAGACTTTTTAAGACCGATATTGATGGAGTTTCAGAACTGTATCGCCACAGAAATGTACAAACTTTGTCCAGCCATCTGGCAATAAATTAGCATTTTGCATTTACCCATGATAAATGTAAAAAGGGTATGTTAGCTGTGAGGTACCAGTAGCCCAAACCGCCTCGAGCATCAGAACGCAATGAAGATGTCTGAGTGTGACTCAAATTTTTGCACACCCTGTATACGTTAGCTACATTTAGTATCTGAAAGGTGCTTCAAAAGTGAAGTCAGTATTAGATGTGTAAAAAAGTTATTTTAAAATTGTTTTTTCTAGGACATGTACGCATACAGTCGTGGTTCACTTGGGCTGTGAGAGAGAGCAGGAAGGATAAATGGGGTAACACAAAGTTGTTCTGTTTTATTCTTTAGAGCATTCCATTTGCAATGCTCGGCTTGCAAATGACTGATACGTTAAGTTTTAAAAACGCTGGTATCATATTAACCTTTTGAATGAACAATAAACCTCCGTTTTACAGCTACTGCTCTTAATCAAACAGCAATAAAGGCTATCAAGAAATCACTTCAGTGCTGTTCTTACAACTTCTTGTAGTTTTTAAAGACAAAAACAAAATCAGCAAAAATCAGTAACAGCACGTAAGAGACTTACAAGAACAAAAATTTGGGAGTTTGGAATTGGCCACAAATCTCTCATCGGTACATCTCTAGCTTTACGGTCTCATAAATTTACATACAAAGAAGTTAATCAATGTATCGCAACGGAAACGTGATCATTTAAACAAAAATGCAGTCGATTATGTCAGCTTAGTCGACGCTGGATCGAACATATATTTTAAAAGAGTTGTACACAGTTGAACTGCTAATAACAAAACTCAAGAACCGTGAACCCAAAGAGACAATCAGGGGACAACAATACCGTGTTGTATTACATTGTAATATGCTATATTGTCAGTGATGCCTGAATGCATTAACAGCATTAAGCTCTGCAATTAGGTGAAATTTCAGTCATCAAAGCCCCAACCAGACACCTGAAAGAATCACAGATCATGTGATTTTACCGTCTACGTTTTTAAGGTGTAATAAGCCATTCACAGTAAAACTAAATAACTTTTAAAGTCTAAACAAGAATGTAAATAATCTCAAATAATCAAACAGTGTTGTGCTTATTTTCCTTTCTGAGTGGTGAAGGATGTTTGGCATCCATTTGCTTCTGCTCAACCAAACTCCGCTTAAGCAATCCCCCCTCTCCCTCACACACACACCCACACCAACACACGCACACACACAGAGTACTTACAGCAATAGCCAGCATGACGCTTTTATGAAGAAATCTAAACTGAAAGCAGCGTTATAGATGTGGGCCTGTGAGGTAATACGGCATCTGAATGTTCGGATCTGTGAGCGAGCGTTCCTGGCAGAAATCAAACCAGGAAGCAACCGCGATCCTCGTGTCGGAAACACAACAACATAACTTCGGAAGAACTTTCAACATTAATCCAAGTCGTAAATATTTCATTTGGGGGGTATTGGGGAGGAGGGTACCTTACGTTAAGGCAGTAAGACGTCCTGCGCGTTGGTTTCTAAGAGCAGCTGGTTGCCCAGGTCTTCCGCAGTCATAAAACAACAACAAACAAGCCGAGAGTCCAAAGTTCCGCCGCTCAGCCTCGTCGCTCGGTGGGGAGGAGACGGACGGGAGACTCGACGGGGCCCACGGTCACGTACAAGCGGCTGTCCTCGGTGGAGCTGCGGGCCCGAACCCGAGCCGCACATCACATCAGCGGCGAAAAAGCCCCGAAGCCAAAACTGAAAGTAAAGCAGGCAGTTTATCTCACAGGTAGCGCTGCGGGCTCGACGGGGCTCAATGCGAGGGCAGTAGTAGTATCTCCATAACAGAGTTCTGCGACTGCGCAATAAATGAAAGCAGACTGCACTTCCCCGCACGTTCTCTCAAATCAGCATTTTAATCAAAACTGTACATAATTAGCTGGACACAATTAGTTTTTTTTATGTTTGTTTTTAAACACGTTAGGCTTACAAAACACATTTATGGTTCAACTTTGAATAGGTGTGCTTTGAGTTGTGTCGGAGTCAGAAACAATGTAAAGGGGATTTCCAATGACGTCAGAGGTGAATGTTTTTGGTCTTTCTTTTAACCCTGTGCTGCTCTGACGAACCTAATTGGTTACGCTTCACTTGAGCATAATATTTTCCACACAACTCTGGTAAAACCGTGGCTGAAGTCTTCTCACTCAAAAAGCCATTTAGGGGAACATGGGGTAGTTCACTCTTAAACACAGGAAGAGACGTATTTCCTCCAATAAAATACAATTTTTTTTAAAAAGTCACAATGATATGGCATTTTCCTAAATCATAGCAGCATAAATTCCTTTTGTCTTCCTTCAACTAGCGTGAAATTTAGGATTAAATGGTCATAAATAGTCAAACATGAAAATGAGGCTCAAAAGTACCAACGCGAGACATTGTAAAGTCTAACACGTACAAGAGATGTAAATACGTACGTGTTGGCAATACAACTTTAAAAAATTCCCCAAAAAGAACAAACCTTAATACACAAAGGACGGATAACCTAAACAAAATGAGATATAATGTTTTACATGTGGCACAAAATCAATTTTAAGAAGAAAAAAAAAAAAAAAACAACAATAGATGATTTGGAGATACAAAGTAAGTGTGGTTCAATCTGACAAAGATGTGGAATTCTGAAAAACGTAACCAAATTCATCTGAACAACGATCAAAAGAGAGAGAAATTTAAACGGTACCAAGGGAAACATTCTTTAGATCGTTTATCTTCAGGAGCTTATTGTTTCATAAAAGGCATTTTTTAATGAAATAGTTTCAATCTGCCAGGTATCATGGACACTAAAGTGCTTTAAATCAGACTG
This sequence comes from Girardinus metallicus, assembly GCA_903067095.1. Lineage (NCBI taxonomy): Eukaryota > Metazoa > Chordata > Actinopteri > Cyprinodontiformes > Poeciliidae > Girardinus > Girardinus metallicus. The sequence goes on from CAEGAE010007369.1 coordinate 20,017, forward strand.
TAAAAAACCTTTTCTGAGTAAAATATTTTTTGATGTTTAAGACAACGTACAGTCTAATCTTGTAGCGGTTTCGTTTCTCAGTCTTTCTACATCTTAATCTTTCATCTGTAGGCGTAACGATAAACAATTACAGTTATTGTTATCTTGGATGCATCATGTAAAGTGGAACTATCCTGAGGCATTAGCTGAATATGAATCTGATTAGCCCCCTCTTCAGTTCTAATAAATGCGAAAATAAAATGAACAGAATGCAAAAGACGTATAGGCTGCGTTCACACAGCAGGCAAATGCAGCCCAAATCGGTTTTTCTCGCCCAGATGAGACTTTTTCACCGCAGTCTGAACGACCTGACTCCAATCTTTACAGCCTTCAAAAAAATCAAATCTTTGACACTTCTGTATGTGGTACTGATTCGGATACGTATCCCATTGTTTTCAAAGAGCCTGCAGTATGAACGGTCATGCTGCATTTCAGCTGACTTTTATGTCATTGATATGAGGCATTTTGTGCGTCGTAATTCTGCACCAGAAGAAGCCAGACGCTGTAAATCAAGACGTAAACGATGGCTAAAAATTATAATTATGAACTTATGAATGAAGCGTGTGATCACAATGCCACCACTCAAAGCACTGACTACACATCCAAACAGACCTCTCTACTGAATTTGCAGTCGTTGCTCCATAAAAGACCGTTGCTATTGTGTTTTCGTATCATCAGCTTCCTTTGCTTTATGATCTTGTAATGATAATGTAGTTCCCATTGCTGAATCTGCTGCTGGCCAGAAGCATAAATCTCATCTTCACACTCCCAGTTTTCCCAAAAGTATTGTTGACGTCCTAAAGCCATAAAACCTGACTTCTCTGGGTAACACTTCAACCTTTGACCTGATTCAGATATGCATCAGAAGTGGTTGTGCTGACGTGATTTCAGCACACACGCATACAGCACACACACACACATATAGGTGGCTGTAAATGTAAAAAGTACCCTCATTAAGGACTTTCAATGTTGGTTTTTGTCAGATCAGAGGTTTGTTGCTCCTGAAAACGAGACAAAAACATCAACCCTTGATTTTATCAGTGTTGTTTTATCACTTCCTGAAAAAGTGTGAGGCAGTGGTTTAGCCATTACCTGTGACTATATATCTCCCGTTATCTGTTTCTTCCGCCCTCTGCTGGCGAAATTAAACTAAATTCTGTTGTCATTTACAGAAATGCAAACAAATTTTTAAGATAAAAGGAGTAATAATAATAATAATAATAAACTAGTTAACTTCTAAGATTTGGAGGACTTCAGCATAAAATAAACTCAAATCTTTTACAATTATGAGGAAGCTTCGTTGAAGTCGGTTAACTGCTGAAGCTGATTGCTAAAAAAAAAAAAACAACTGACCTTCACAAGCTGAATTAGTTACTACCTATAGGAAAAACAGCAGGTCTGCACAGAGTCGTGGGCTTAAAGTCAAACTGATCAACAGGACTGAGTTATAAAACCCTGTTCATTGTGCAACCCGGAAGCAGAAGTGAGTGGGATTAATGGGACGGCTCTGAGCGCTTTCAGTTCTCTATTCACTAAGAGCGACAACCTGGGAGATGGACGTGGGGGAATAAAAGGGGATTTTTGCCCTCCTGAGACTCTTTCATGACAACTGAATGATGAGCGAGCAGAACAAATCCCAAAGGGTGAGTAGTCCCCCTTTTTCTGTAAAAAGAAAGAAAAAAATATAAAGAGAAAGAAAAACCACTTGGATTAAGCAGTGCGACCTTGTGGTAGAAAGGTTGTCCAGGTTTGATTTTTAGAATGAAAAAGTATTTGTTTTAAAACTTTTATTGATATAAATAAGCCGATGTTCAAGAGGGAACTGGGTGACTTGCTCTGACTTTGAATTTTCCGCTGAGAACGCTCAACAACGGAACATGGCTTCCTACTGACAGGGTGGCATACGGAAGAGGCAGTATATTATTATAGAGCAGATTTGTTTGAAGACTAGGCATTTGAAAATGAAGTTTCGAGAAGAACTGTTCTCACTGATGTGGTACCGGGAGGACTGAAGACTGAACCACACCCTGGGACTTTTCTGTGAGGTACTCTGACACAACACCTACTTTAGATGGGAGATGACTTGGTGAAAAACATTAACCTCAAACTGAAGGGTGAGGGGCATGCATGTAAAATGTGCTGCGTTTCTGTACAGTTCCCAGATTTGTTTCATTGGTTCTGAAACCAAACTACTACTACTCCAGAGACAAGATAAAGAAGTAGCTTAATTCCTTAATGACTGACTTTTTGCTTTAGGAACTTCCCCAACTTTCGGCTGTGTATTGATTATTCAAAAAGGTTCCGTTTTTTCCCCCCAGTTTGCAGTTTGCTCAAGTTTAATGTCGTTGTATTCCTGGATTGCGCATGCCAAGACATTTCCCTTTTTGAAGTTGAGTACAGCAGATCCCTCCAAAAAGGCATAAACATTAGCAGTGAATGGAGTATTTTGTGAAGATTGTTGTAACAGTACCTGTCCAGAGACTTTTTAAAAACCTTCATGCTTGCACGTTATCTGTGAAGATGCAGTTTGTTAGACATAAATGTGTATATTTTTTGATCGGCTTGTTGATTTTCATTCATTTATTTGTCAGAGGAATAATCACATCACCTCCCCCAGCCCCCACGAAAAAGAAATATATATAAAAAAGGAATTTTTCTTTACGTTAAAAAAAAAAAAAAAAAGGCTCATCCAAAATGATGTTTGAAAAGTAGACCCACTAATTTGTGTCATTCAGGCTACATTTCATGACATCACGTTTTATTGACTGCCATCACGAACTGGTTGAGCTGCGTTTATCTTACCTGCTGGGAACTTCTAGGTGCTGGCTCAGTGGCAGCCTTCAGTAGCAAACAGGAATCCGGGAGGCAGCTGCTAACTCAACGAGTTCAAACCAAAACATCACACAGAAGGTTGCCATGGCAACCGGTTCTGCGTTTACACTATGGTACTTAGGATGGGATACTGATCAATTTGTGGCGGATACAATGTATGTATTTCACACCCGAATGTATGCTCTTATTGTGAAGGGGAGAAGGTGAGGCGAGAAGACACCAACGGTTGTCTTTCGTTCTATTTTTGGTTTTGGTTGGAAGACATTGAGAATAAAACAAGACTCAAATTACTTTTTTTGTCTTTTTCTGCTGACCTCCGCAATTTACTTAAATTATCCGCATGCTGCTTTTTTTTTTTTTTTTTGGCTTTTATTAATTAAAAAGTAAGTATAGTACAGTTGGGGGCAATCCTTTCCAGTGTCACAAGTATATGCATATAATAAAAAAAGAATATGACATGTCCTAAGTTGTAGGACTGTTCCTTAAATATAAAAAGATGCAAATAATCCACTTTCATTCAAGATTCCGTAGCAACAAAACATAACCAAATCCCAATGGGGTGAATATTTTCGCAAGGTACTGTCCATTTTCTTTAATTTACCCATAATCTGCTGAACAGAAACATGATTATGTGAAGCCGATTAATAATATTTGTTAGCAGAAGATCACTCAGTTATTTTGATGTAATCGTGGATCACATTCTGTCATATTTCATATGGGTTAGCAGGCCAGTCAATAGAAATAATGTATATTACAAAGTATTCGGAAACAGAATATAAGTAAATGAAATTATTACTAAGTTTTTAGCATTTCACGATGTAGATCCAGAATTCATTTACTTATGCTGGTGTATCTTTACATCTTCCTTTACAAGCTATTTTGATTGCTTGGTGTTATTTGTTTTCATATCCATTATTAACTTCTTCTAACAATATTCTGATATACGTGTTAAGACAGTAGTCATATCCTACAAAAATTAAATATAAAAGCACCAAAGGCCATTGGAAATGTCTATTAGTTTAGAAGAACTCTTTGAGTCTGAAAACTTTATGTTTGACTTAAAAGATCCCCATGTTCTCGCATGATATCTAATGGCATCTTGTTGAAATGTGAACAGGATAATCAAATCTTCAGCTTAACCTACAATGAAAGGATCTAATGTTTTTTTTCTAGTGAACCATGGCGCTGCATAACAGTCCTGCTTTGAAAGTGGTTAAGGACACTGATCTAGAGAGCTGGGAGGTGATCGGATCCGGAGGATTCGGACAGATCTACAAAGCCAAACACCGGCGGTGGTGTGAATTTGTGGCCATTAAGCTGCTTCATTATGACGACGGGTGAGTACTGCATACGACTGGCTGTTTAGTGGAGACGCAAAACAACATACTGATGGAAAAACCTGCAACCACAGGGCAAGCCAGGCTCTACTGCACGAACTGGACATGATGCGACAAGGATCCAACCGCCACGTCCTTCAAGTCATTGGGATTTTTCAGGGTCAATCACCTTCTTCAGGGTCGTCAATTCAGCTGGGGTTGGTCATGGATTTCATGGAGCGAGGATCATTGGCTAACCTACAGGTATGCAGCTGGTCCGCATTGAATTATCTCAACGGCTTTGAATGTTTTACAGTAAGGTTTACTATCTTGACGCAACGCAATTCCACCCAAGAATATTGTTGCGTGTTTAGAGACGATCCGTTTCGCAAGTTTCACAAAACTTTGACTGGGTTTTTACAACAAGTTGACCTAGAAAGTCTAAGGAAAATGTTGTGGTTTGGATTGCAAGTATATCGAGGTCATGAATGAACCGCAGTCAGAGCAAGAGACGTGGTTGGCGGCATTAAAAGATAACAATGCTCATGTGGCATCATGTTTAGTTTAAAACAACAATTTCTTTACAGTTGAAAATGGCACAAAGTAAGAAAAGGAACTAAAAGACTATGGAATACCTCAACTATGTAATCTCTCTTATCAGCAAACTTTACAAGGACCCCCACCCTGGCCACTGGCTTTCAGACTGACTCACCAGATTGCTCTGGGTATCAACTTCCTCCACAGTCTCTCCCCTCCTGTGCTGCACTTGGACCTGAAGCCCAATAATGTGCTGCTGGACTCAGATTTAAACGCCAAGGTGAGTCCAAGAACTCCACACATTTACCCATGTGGACAAAAGTTGTTGGTAACCCTCTGTTAATAAACCCAAAATCCATTAAAATATGGTCCCTAGAATAACTTGACAATAGTAATAATAAATACAAATCTACAGAAAATTAACTAATGAGAATCAAACATTGATTTTTGAATTGTGGCTCAACAATCTTAAAAAAAACAAACAACAACAAACCAATGAAACAGGTGATTGTACCATTAACAACCTCTTGAGGCAATCAAACACCATTTCTGTCACTGTTGTGGAAAAAATTACTGTGAAAATGTATGTGCCTTGGCTTTGGAGTTCACTTTTTACTTTCTTTTTTGGGTAAAAAAAATTCCTATAACAAGAGTCTGGAAGAGAAGAAGTAAGACACTTATCAAAACCTCGCGAGGTGAGAACAAAAATACAGAGTCGAAGGAGTCTCAAGTCTGCTCTAGCTAACAGTTGATTCTGGCTGCCTTTTTGTAGGTTCTGGTCAGCAGATCTAATAACAGCAGGGTGTCACTGTTTGTGTTGTTTCCCAACAAAGAGAAGAGGCTTTGTTGGGAAACAACAAAGCCTGTGAAGATTTTGATTGTTATGCACCAAGGATTCTGTGGAGCTCAACATGGATGGTCTAGCCATTTGCCTTTTGTCAAGGAAAGGTGGTTTGTGTCTGACGTTATAGGGGCCAACTTTGATCCGGATAAATTCTGGGTCAGGAAAGTAACGCTTGGATAGTCTAGAGAATCGCAGGTTTCTTCCCTGCCGTTTTACGGCATTGTTTTATGTATGCGAGAGCAGCAGACCAATCAGATAGTGCAATATTACACTGATGTACCTTGACATTGGAGTTCACCTTTAATTTCTATGTTCCACTGTAGTCACAGGAGCATCAAGCTAACCGGATATGCTTGTATTGCCTTTACCTTTATCATGCTTGTCTATAAAGTTCTTTCTAATCTCCTGAGACGACCCTCTCCTTTGCTTCCTGTGGTCCATGTTCAGCGTAATACACACCGTGTCACCAAACAGCCCACTCACTACCTGTCAACCATTAAATAGGACAACTGACTGCTTGAAGCTTGAAGGCACCGGAAATGCTAATTTGAGGACAAACATTAGTCTAACATGTCCCTATGGTCAAATTATTTCTAATCTTTTCTAGAGGTAGCATTATTTTTGTCCGGGCTTGTTTCATTAGTTTGTTGTGGTTTCTGTTGAACCACAATTCAAGAGCAATGTCTGATTTTCAGTGGTTAATTTTCAGTATTTTTTATTTATTTTGGGGATTACTTTTGTCAGTTTCAAATTATTTCAATGTCATTAACAGAGGGGTACTAACAATTTTCTCTATTCGTTTAGATAAATTATGAACAAGCAAAAGATAATTTTGGTGTTTATAATTCTAAACTATAAAGATCTTTAATAAAAAACAGATGACATGACCTGTTTTAAATTTGTATTGTATGACTGGGAAATAGCCAATTTAAATGAACTCTACCATTTCCACCAAGAAAAGTGATCTGGTATCCAACCAGAACTATTCCACAAGCTTGTTAACAGCAACAGGAAGTGAATGGTTCAGGTGCAAATTCTCAAAGAAAATTGGAACTTAACATCGGTAGACATTTACTGCGTGTATATACCTAAATCTGTATGACGTAGAGCAAAATCATGTTAAATTTGAAATTTGTGTGTCCAATTCTGGTTTTATTATTATTGTCCGTCTCTAAAGTTATGTGTCCTACACATCATTGATAAAAATGGCTTAAATAAATTAAATAAAAAATAGCAAAATTCAAGTAATTTGTGTTGATGAAAGTTTAAATAGATGTCTCACCAGAACAAAAGTATGCTTTTTTAGTCAAACATTATTCTGTTCCAAAATCCACGGCAATCCAGTGAGATGTCGTCAAGAACAGGTGTTTTTCTTAATGTAATTATTACAATCTAATCTCACAAAGGAACGTCTTTAACCTTAAATTAATTTTGATGTTTAATTTCGGATTATTTTTATGTGTCACAGTCAGAATTATAAAACGGTATTAATATTACTGTCTGATTGTACTTATATCCTCTCTTTAGCTTACAGATTTTGGCCTCGCCAGATTTTCCAGCAGCATCACTCGAACTTCCAAGAAGGACTGCGAAGATCCAGGTGGGACCATGAGATACATGCCTCCAGAGGCGTTCGACACTTCATACAATCCCACACGGGCCTCTGACATCTACAGGTAGAGAGACATCAAGGCACTTTTATTGTTCATCAAGCAGTTTATGTCTTTCTTTTCTGATAGGAAGTGAAAGATATGAGGATTTATTTTTCAGATGAGTTCATCAACTGAATGAAGCTCTCACGCGATTTCCTCTTTTTGATGAAATGGCCGTGGGCTCCATTTCCTTAGGTTCTGATTACTAGTAACAAAAACGATAAGGAGGTGAGTCAGCTGCTGCAGCGATCTCTGACTCTCTTAACCTCTGTTTCAGCTTTGGTGTACTGCTGTGGTCCATTGCAACAGGAAAAAAACCATATCCAAGTAAGTTCCTAATTTGAGTCCTGTTTTTCTTCGAAACGTCAGGAACAGCATTGAATTTGCTTCTGTCATTTTCCAGGTTTAACAACATGCAACCGTTTACTTAAACCTGCTTTTATTCTAAACAACTTTATGTCAAAGTATTCACCTCCTTCAATGTTTTACCCTCATACAAATTGATCATAAGAAGCAAAATTGATCTTTTTTTGACAAAAAAACTTTTCATGTCAAAGTGGAAACTGATTTCTACAAAATAATAAAAAAGAACAGAAAAGAAATATTTTTACACAAAATAAGTAAAAACATAAATATTCACCCCATTCAAGTCATTATTTAGTAGATGCAATGTTAGCATTTCAATCTCAAAAAAGCTACATTTTGTTTTTTACTGATTTGCAAAAGCAACAAAAATGATAAAACATCCAAGCAGGTGATTGCTTTTTGTAGGAACTGAAGATCCTAAATTATTTTTAAAATGCCGATCAAACCACTAAAACGGCTATCAACAAAAAAAAAAAAAAAAAAAAAAAAAAGGTAAACTGTGCTTTAAAAAAATCTGCATTAGCCCTCAGATGTTCATTTTCTTTATTTGAGAAGGTTCAAGAGTTTCAGATTTGGAAATATGGGTGATCTAAATAAATTCAGATGCCACAAAATCTGTGAAATGATCCTAAGCCACTCCCCGGATATCAGAAGTCAGTCGTAGCATTTATTGCGTCATTATTGTGGGGCACACGCATAATATGGTATTTTAATTTGTACCCAAATTCCCAGAATATTACAAAAAATATGCAGGAAAAACATCAGGAAATTTGAGCCTGGAAAAATACATACTTACATATAAAAATACATGGACGTCCTGTTTAGCAGGTTGACTTGTAATGCTAAAAAAATGAGTTGGAAGATTAATTAGTGAAAAGTGAAGTGTTATCACTACTGGAGTGTTAACCACAGTTTTGGTCTTTCTAAGTATGAATGATTTGCAGTCAGCATTTTCCCTCCAAAAATACGTCAGGGAATAAATGCTTTAGATGTATCCATGACAACCAACACGAAATTAAGTCAGTTACTATCAGCTTACCTTGAAGAATCAGGATGTATAGTTAACATCCCAGTAAATGTAGATCAAAGTCAAAATCACTGAGAGAGAGGCTGTCCAATTAGCAACTCCTCCTGATAAAAATATATAAATAAATAAACAAATAAATAAATAAAATTTGACAGATTAAACTGTTTTTTGTAACTTTACTGTCACAAAAAATTTTAAAATTCTTGAAGTTATTGAGAATAGGGATTTTAAAATGAAAAACTGAATTTGAACCACTACTAAGAAATGCATTTTTAAACGGCATCATCCTTTTTGCACATTCAACTTTCCCAATTTCAGCAACTGTTTGGCAACTTTCCCAATTTCAGCAACTGTTTGCCCTGTATATAATTTTCATCTTAAATAACTGGCAGGCAAGATACAAGTGACGATTTTTAAATGTAAATTTTACCAAAGGGACATTTTTAACACACCTTCGACTCCAATCTCTGTCTTTCCTGCAGATGCCATATCCGCCATAGTGTCTATCCGCATCCCCATGGGAGACCGTCCTTCTCTGGATGACATCCGGTGTACGGATGCCGGAGTGGCTGGACTGACAAGACTCATCGATCTCATGCAGGAGTGTTGGCGCTCAAATCCCAAACAAAGGCCTTCCTCCCACCGTAAGTAAAAGTGGTACAGTATACCAAAATTAGAGAAATTGATAAAAACAAAAACTAATTAAAATAAAAGAATGGTGCAAATCTGTGTCCTATATGGTATTGTGTTTTAAAAAAAAAAGTATGCTGAATTTGTTAACGCTACTACATAATTTTCAGCCTGTCATACCTGTCTGTGATAAGCCAGGTGCGCTCGAGCTCATTCAAATCTCACCTCATAGGTCCATCTGGGCTTTGAAATTCGTAGATTTTCTACAGGGCCAATCAGCGAACAGAAGAAGTTGTAAACGACTACCTCGATAGTCTGCGGTTTCAGTAGTAGCCTGTAGTTTCAACAGTGGCAGCGGAGGAAGTTAACGAAGCGTTGGCCACACTTTCAAATATTGAATATAGAAGTACCGAGTCTTGTTTGACTCGGTACTTCTCTCTTCGCGGTGGAAGACGGTTGTACTTCCGGTAAGCTCTGGAGCGTCGAACTGGCGCATTACGTCACGGCCCCATGCGGGAGACTACAGACAGCTGGTTCACGAGCTGGACCAGTATCAGCACAGAGAGCTTCACCTGGTGGTCTTGGACATTCGCAACACGTACGCGGTGCTGTTTGACGTCATTAGCAAGAACTATGACAAGATTAAGAAGCCCACAGGAGATGGGAAAGCTCTCATCTACTGAGAAAAGCTTTTTTCTTCTTCTTCTTTGTTCTTTTTTACCCGGTCATTACGTTAGCGACCGGGTAAAATTCTAAACTTTACCAGAGGTCCAGACCACGAAGCAAAGCGGCTAGACTGTCATACCTACATCAATATAACATAACACAACGTAGATTAAACAACAACAAACAATAATTCCTGTTGGCAAGTAGCTGAATGAGGCCTCTGTCCATAACTGTGTTCACAATGACGAGTGAATAGAGTCAAGTTAAACTCTTAATTAAAGTTTTTTTTTTTTTTTTAATCTGGTGAGAACGGTCCCAAGCATAGTGGAATGAGCTAAACGTGAGATTCTTGGACGCTAACGTGACCTCGGTTTGTCGACAGAATGCACAACTGTGATGGAAGAACTGTTCAAGATGCACAAACCCGCAATTCATGATGCCGTCCACCAAGTCCTGCAGAGACTGGTGAGGAACAAAGTCAAGCCACGTTGCCGTGATGTAAAACTTAACATGACGCATCACAAGATTATTTTTATCAGAAAATTTTTGCCCCGATCTGACTCAAGACTTTCTCTTCCTCCTTCAAGGACCAAAATGAAAAAGAAAGGATTACACATGGGATGACAAAGCTTTCCGTCACTGAGACTTCAGGTCAGTCCGGTAGCATTATTAAACAATCCCGCCTGGCTTCCGTATGTTCGACTTCTTACTTTGACTTCTCGTTGTTCCTACAGCAGAACCAGTAAGAGCTGCAGAGGCGAACATTTGTGACAGTGTGCGAACGGGACCGCCGCCGGTTCAGGTGAAAATTCTGTCAGGATGACTGAAAAACGCAGTGGTGAAAGTCAGTACGCAAAACGACCTGGTGGTCAAACCAGAGTTGGGTTAATGAATGAAAACACAATTGAACATCACCGCCATATCTCAAGCTCATCCTCATCTTTATGGCGAGAATCAAAGAGAAAGGAGTGGTCTTTAGCCCAGTTAAACAAACAACAAGGAGACTGTGACGCTGAGTGCGGACGCGGCAGATTCTTCTTCGTGTTGCAGCAACTCGGCCAGTCCTGTGGTGTTACCACACTGCAGATTTTTGCTGGTGTGAGGAACTATTGTGCATATCACTTCCTGATTCACTAGGGTTTTTTTTTTTGTTTGTTTGGGTTTTTTTTTTCTTTTACGGGAAAAGGTGGTGAAGAAAAAGCAAATGTAAACATTATTTTAAAGTGAAGGTGATGGAATTACATGGCCACCTGTCATTTTGCAATTTACTCAAAACAAACTGGAATTTATATGAAAGAGAGAAAATTTGCTATGTAAAGATGCAATAATTCTAGAGGGAATACTGGTACAGTTTTTAGATTAGATGAGGGGAGTCACTATCTGGTTTCCAACCAACAATTCTGTAACGTCAAACATTATTATATGTGACAAAAGCTTTATTTTATTTTATTTTTTTGCATGTTTCAGGAAATAGCCAGTGTTTGGCCAAGAAATCAAGGAGACGATGCAGCAGTCAGAGGTGAGAAAGTCGCTGTTGGCTAAACCAGCCATTGATCAGGAAAATATCTGACTCGGAACAAATCTTCTGTCATGGTTTCACATGTTGAGATTTTTTTTTTTGTTTGATTTTAGATCCATCACCCGGTTGGGCTGCAAATCAGTGTGATGTTGATCAGGCCCGCCCAGCAGCAGACCCTAAAATGAAGTCGTCCTCTGTAGAGCCCACTGAACCCACTCATTTGACATCCAACGGCCAAGCAAAAAATCTGCCTCTGTTACTTCTGTGTCAGGTACGTCGATTATCATCAGACAATCTCATACCTGTAAGCAGTCAGACCACGTATCCGTCAGGCCTGAGCCATCACCTAGGAGGGAAAAATACGGGAGTTTTATTCCAGTTATTAACTAAAACGACAAAGTGGTAGATTATTCTGACCTGGTTTTTCAGAACAAAAAGCTAAAGTCAAAGAAGTGATGAGATACAATCTAGTTTTACTGTTTTTTTTTTGTTTTTTTTTTAAAGAGGGCTTTTATTGGAAATCAACCCCAATTCGTACGTGAAGACACGTTTTTTAAAAAAGCTAGTCTTAAAAGAGCTACTCTGAGTAAACCTTTAGCTAAAGTTTAGCTTTAGTCCAGACTCCTCCCCAGCTCCGAAGCATTTTTCTGCTGCAAATAGGTGCTTGAAAGATATTTAATGAAAGTTGTCATTCGACTGACCCAGAAAGCGTTCCCTCTGAATTGACGTCATCAGACGTGTCGGCGTGTTCTGTTCCACCCAAAACAGAATTTTTTATTTATTTATTTATTTATTTATTTTTTTTGATCAAGCGTTCTTTTCTCCGCAGCGTCAGTTTTCCAGCCCCGGCGTTTTAAACATTCACTGCTCCACTGTGACTGGACTGCAGTACGGAGACAACAACACGATGCACATCAGCCTCTCTGGCGCCTCCGAGAGAAAGAGGCACCCAACGGCGCCATCTACTGTTAGCTCCTCACAACAACGCACAAGCACAGCTAATCCATAGTTTCCCAGAACTGTTTTTTTTATTCTGTTTTTCAGAAAAACAAACAAACAAACAACAAAAAAAACAACCCAAACTGGAAATTTGGTTTAGCTTTTGTGTCTTAATTATTTATTTCTTGTAACATAAATGCATTTAATACAGCTTTTCATCATCTTTTTTATTATTACTACTGTAATTCATTTCACTTCTTTTGCTTGGAATTGGTTTTAGCAGCAGGCAAAAACTGCAGGGCAGCTTTTTGCCTGCTGTTTTTTTTTTTTTTTTTTTTTTTTTCACCAACTGTGGTCAGAAAATATCTACCGTCAGAGCGCCAACATGCCTGAGGATGCCAGAACTTGCCTTCACAACCATCTGACTATAATCAAAAGAAGCGAATGTTTGATTTGAAGCTTTTCAGGAATGTGTTTTTAAGAAAGGTGTAGATCTCAGTTTTTCAGTTTTTTAGCGGGTCTTTGAAAGAAATATTTTTTATTACATTCTATTTTTGCAATAAAAATGTTTTAAAGATATGGTACATATAAATATAAATTAAAGGTACAAATGCTATTTTTTTTGGTATACGCTGCACTATTTTTTGCTTTACTTTGTGGAGGCTTTGGCATCAGGAGTTTTTAATAAAACAATGAATGACGAGCTTTAAGGATTTTTGAACAATGTGTATTACGTGAAATGTTGGAATTTAAAAAATTTTTTCTTACCTGATGAGTGCTGTAACTTCAATGAAGTGTTGCAGCAGGTGAGCGTAAAATACTTTCGTGGCATTGTCTGTTAAAAAGATTATGAGACTATTTTCAGGTGCGGATGAAGATGGATTTGGTGTGAGTGTGTTGATGTTTGCTGGATTCATGGTGCGCTCCATTTGGTGAAGGAAGACAGACTTTCTAAGTTCCAATATGGAAAAATCCACAGAAATGCCTCATGACCTTTTTTTAACTCCAAATTGGAAATTGAGGGTTGTGCCACCAACCAATGCCACACAATCCAAAATGGCTGCTGCCTTTTAGCGATATGTCAATAATAGTTTTCAGCCTTGGAGGTAAATGGAACGCACCAGAATCCTTTTTATTTTGATACAGGTGAACAAAATAAAATGAAAGCAATCTCTTCTTTACTTAAAGAAAAAATGTTTATTGTGATTCATAAGACGTATTAAATATTTGTGCTTACATCTGTCAGTTTTGTGTCTACTTTCTTTTTCATTTTTATTTCTACTTAAAATTTTTGCACATGTACAGTCATATTGAGCAAATTAGAATATTATTAAAAAGTCCTTTTATTGTAACTCCAAATTCTTTTCTAGATGAATTACACACACAGATATTTTCAAGCCTTTATTTCTGTTAATTGTTGGCCACGTACAGCCAATGCAATGAAAACATCACATTTAAAATTATAATATTACATTAGACCAATACAAATGTTTTTAACAGAGAATGTTAGATTAATGACGAGTGTGTTTAATACTGCTTAAAGGTTGTTATTTTAAATGGGTATTTTAAAGCTGACAGGTCACATCGGAGTGCATATTCCAATTTACTTAATGTTACTGTGGACTGTACAAAATCCAAGAAAATGAGATTCCATGAAGCAAACAAAAAATAATAAATTCTTACATCATGACAGTGCAACAAAAACTGGAATGATGACTGGAAATGCCATATTTACTGCTCGAGATTTACAGGACGTTTTTATTTTACCATCATCACTCAGTTTTTTTAAATGTGTTTGTTATATAACACAGATTATGAAGCATATTATATGGTGTACATTGGCAAGGAGCTGGTAATTATTCTGGTGCTGTATGTCCAGTTGTTGTTTACAATTGTCATTATTAATGTAATTATCGTGGGTCAGTAAATTTTCTTGTCCTGCTATGAGAGTCTGTTTGTAATCATTTTTTTTTTTATGTAATATAATTTATTTCTAGGCTTTTTAGCACATTAAATTGGTATTCCATAACCTGTTTTTAATTGCAAATTCCTGATAATAAAGAAGTCAGTAAGTTATATCTGTCATTAAATTGAGAAAAGGGGTAGGATTGAATAAGTCTTCACTTCCTCCTAGACATTTTCAAACAGATAAGGAGCAGCGAGCTAATAATTTTGTTCTTTCTTACTCGTTTTCTCAGAGACTTCCAAACAGATTTTGAAGTGTTTGACCTTTTTTTCCTCTAGCCTCCACATAATGCAGTTTTGTACTCCGTACACGAATCTCCAAAGTGCTAACACAGGCCTCTGCTGAGTCCCAGGAAGCTGACACAAATCAGTTGTGATGGTCCAGCATGAACCCAGCGAGTTTCTGGCACTGGTTCCCCCTTCCACAGCCAGTCCCCCATCTGCCACCGGATCCACCGCAGAGAAAGAGACGGAGGACGGTCTCTGTACATCAGCAGGAGCGAAAAATGGATGTCATAGCTATTTGGGATTCTAAAAGCAATGCGTCATTTGTAATAACCGTAATGAATTTTGATATGTTGATGCTTTAATGTAATATAATGGTGCCTGAATGGGACAGTAAGAATCTTCAGGTAAACTTTCAATCTTTTCTATGCAACTTAAAAACTTGAACATAAGCAAAACCTAAACAAGGTTTCTGGGAATAAAATTGCTGAGTTAACATAGATATTTTTTCCTAGATACCCAAATATCCTGTGTGTTCTTCCCTGTTGGACTGTAAAAGGTTACGTAGCTTAGACAGCATTGTAATATTTAGGTACAATTTTTAAAAGTTACGTAAAAATAAATTGTTTTTTTTTCCGATTACAATTTTTTTTCTATCAACTTCCAGTTGGTAAATGCAGAAAATTGGGAAAAATTCAGATTTAATGGATATACTGTATGTTTTAAAATATAAATTAACTCCAAAACATTAGTTTTTTTTACAAGTAAGAGATCAGTACAACACCCAAAACGATTTTCAGGGTACTCTTACTTGTATCATAGGGAGTGACATCTGGATGGACAGACAGACGGGAGGAATAAACA
This sequence comes from Girardinus metallicus, assembly GCA_903067095.1. Lineage (NCBI taxonomy): Eukaryota > Metazoa > Chordata > Actinopteri > Cyprinodontiformes > Poeciliidae > Girardinus > Girardinus metallicus. The sequence continues at coordinate 35,438 of CAEGAE010007369.1, forward strand.
ATGTTAACTGTATGGAAAGCATTTCCATCAGTGGATATAAAGGAAATATTCCATATCGAAGCTTTAAATGTACACGTTTATTTTTAAAAATTGTTTTAGCTGACCGTTTGAGCAAGCTATAATTAACACAGTCAGTAGATTAAAAACAAACAGAGACTGTGGTTGTTGTTTTTGTTTTCTTTATTGCCAACAAACATGTCCTACATTTGGTTTTCATGCATCAAAGAGGCTACACCAGATTTAAGCAAGCACATAAACACACATTAAGTCTGTGGAACAGATGGCGAGCCACAAAAGTACCGCGGCCATAGAAACTACATTCAAGACTGTTTGGTGCAAAGTCAATCCATCCACTCATCTAATTCACATCTTAACCTTCCCGCAGTCCTAGCTTGAAGATGCTCGGGAAGAGCGCGGCAGATGTCACGGTCGGACAGCAGGGCACTGATGGGGATATCTCGTCAGTCCGCCAGTTCTCGAAACCAGGAGAAAAGAAATTGTAAAAGCACGCATGGGGTCAGTGAGACCCTGCCGGGAACATGCACAGGATAAAAAAGTTCCTGCAGGGTCCACTTTTAGGAGTGTGGGAGGGTTAAACAGTCCAGTGTGGATCCTAACATTACAGCATAAACACATCCGTCATTGCTTTCCCCTTTGGGAAATGAAACAATCTTTATTTTATACAACATCCTGCCTCAAGGAAACCCTACAGCGGGAAGACCAGAAAGCCAGAGAAGGTGGAGTACTTCCACCCGCCCATCAGGTTTCCCCTCTCCAGTTTTAGGTAAGCTTTGTCCCCTCGCTCCATCAACACCAGCCCTGCGTTGGTGGCCGCTTCCCGCGTCACATCCTGGTCACCTGCAAAGGCCGAGATCACCGGCCAGCCGTTGAGAACCAAGCTTACCTAGAAAGACAAGGCGAAGGAGGAGAGTAGCAAGAGGATTTGTGAAACTGTTACGGACAATAAACAAATGGAAACAATATTCAGACAGAAGTAGGAGTATAGTTTTAGCTGAGACTTTTAGCAATTGTTCTCACTTGTATCGTCTGCCGGTTGTAAACTTTAACAACGTGAAAGCTGAAGCTGTAGACTCCTTTTCTGGGTGCTACGAAGATGCTAGTTGCCGGGTCAAAATGGCTGCCAACGTTCACTAAAATCTACAAGAGGAGAATGAGAGAGAGAGAGAGAGAGCTCCTCTTAATTGGTAGTCAAGAAACTCATGGCAAAGCTAAATCAGAAAAAAAGTTGTTGAAGATGTTTTCCAGCATCTCAACATGCCTGCTCAATCTTTGTTTCTGTAATTCTATTAATTACAGTAATAATTCTATTACTGTAATTAATAGAATTAATAGAATTATTGATGAGAGAGAGGAGTGGTGGAAATGCTTGAAAAGAATTGAAAGAAAACAAGATCAGATTTTTTGCCATTAATCCGATTACAAAGCATTACAGAAAGCAGGTGATAAAAACTTCTCAAAGTGTCGACTGCTCTCTAACAAGAAATTTTGCACACTGCTTTAAAAGCCAGGCAAGATAGATCAAATAAGGATAGATTGTCCAATGGCGTTCTTTAGTGTCATGAGGTCAAATTGTGAATTATGCCAAGCCATGCATTGCTTGTCTATTCTCAGTGGTGTCCACCAGGGGGCGCCAGGAGGCCTCAGAAATGTTGAGAGAAGAAATGAAAAAAATCAACAACAAAAAAAAAACATTAATGTTCTGCTGTTGTTCTTTCAGTGATTATTAATACACCTATTTTCATTAGGAGACTGCCTAGGTCCTGCGTGCATTCAGGTCCTTGAACACAGATCCTGATACTTTATGGTTTTCCATTTATCAACTGAAGCCACACCTACTAAGGTTAGACCATATGCTAAATTTAAGGGCTGTAAGGTTTTGTTAAATTGGCTGAATTTATAGAGCACTTTTTTAGGGATTTCACTTGGAACCTGACTTCAGATTTTTCAGGGAATGCTTCACTATTTGTACTTTTTTTCACAAAGTATGTCTGAAGCATTTGAAAGAAAATGCTATGGGCTGGTGATACAAAACTGCCAGTCCATGAGCAGCATTAATTTTCCTTAGCGTGGATTGTTTGTACTCCCAAGAGTGGAGATAAGAAAGATGGCAGTTTCTACTGAATGTATTCATGCATATTAAGGTATATTTTGTGTTTGAACTATTAAAACAGGCAATTATAAGTGTTCGTAGAGTGTGCCTCAAGTATTCATAGAATTTTAGCTGTTTGCGAACGGCTATCGTCCCTATAGCCCCTGGCGAATACCAGGGGTTCACTCTATCAGTTTGTACATACTATTTCAACCCACCTGATCAAAGTAGATAGTCATGGTGCGGTTGCTCATCTCGGATGGCTCATGGTTGGTGTTGCGTATGGCTGAAAATGCCACCCGACCCGTTCCTGACCTCACCGACATGCCCAGAGCGTTACCCGATGGCTCTGCCGATGGGGTGGAGTCGCACACGACCAGACACTTTCCCTCCAACACGATCGGCTCAGTGTCATTCTGGCAGCTGACCCCCGATGGCCTCCATTGGCCAATAAGGAGCAGTCCGACAAGAAAGATTAATTGGGGAACCAAGGAAGGTGCAGGGTTAAAAAATGGAAACGCCATAGTTCCAAATTAGGTCAAAGCTTCAGTGACTTCTTGTGGTGCAAATCTGCGTTAGCTACAAGGCCATGCTTCCACCAGAAAAGAAAACACACCCCACGGGATCCTCTCGTGTCATTTAGCGGTTCAGGTTTGCTCTGGTTGAATTTAGATTCCCTTTGAAGATGTCTTCTGGTTGGTATCAAGATGACAGGTTTTCCATTTCAAACGATCCACTAATGAAGGGGAATGTGTCCTGGTCCTGATGCTACAACAGGTCACTGGAGTTGATGGAGGAGAGTCTACAGCCTGAGGCCTGTGAAGCAGTGAAACATGGGATGCTTATGTTTGATATATGCGGCATCCTTTGATTATGAAAAACTGTGAAATATCCTTGATGCATACGAAGGTATTATAAATAGTGTAAAGATACGCATCCTGTTTAGGTATACTTGTCCATTCTTTCAGATCGTTTCTACTTGAAATGGAATCATAAAATGTATAAGTAAACATAGCTCATTTTCAGAGAGTTTGTTTTCGTTTTCTTTGAAAATACATTACATTTCATTTGATGCCTCGTGTGAAAACAAAATCTCATTCACAAAACATACTCTATTTTCAGCACATTGCTTGACTGTTGTCATGAAAGCAGCTCTTCGAGGCTCATTTATCTGCATCCGATCAATCAATCATCCCACCAAAAAAAACAAATAGTAATATATGACTGCAACATAGAAACCAGGCACTGAAATTAATCATTCCTGTTATTATCAGCATAGAACATCAAACGTCCTATGATGTTCTAGTAAAACATTTTTAAAAAACTAGTAAAATGCAGTTCAAACTGAGCAAACCCTGACTATTAATAGAACCCAGATTACACGGAGGATCAAAATAAGTGATTAGGTAATGTTTTGGCCACGAATCGGCCTGCATCAGCGCTGCCAGCTGGATTCAGGATTCGGGAACGTGGACGATCAGAGTGGCACCACTGAGAGGCCATCTGTAGGTAAAAACTCCCACTCTCACACATCTTTCCTGTTTGATCACAGAGTCCGCATTCCTTCACACAAACTCACATCAACACTCAGCATAGAAAAAAGATTAACCTAATCTTATGGAAATATTAAAAACAATAAGTTTTGTAAATGATTTAAACAAATGATGCATTTTCTGCTGAAAAAAGTTACTGAATAATATTTCAATGAACCACTAATTTCCTATGAACGTTGTCAACGCCAAAAGCTTTTCTGCATAAAAATAAAAATTAAGACATGCTGAAAAGACTAAAATAGCTTTACTCACCTACTACATCAGACAGTAAAGGTAGGTTGTTGGTCTGGGAACATTTAAAGCCTCCCAAGAGTCTACTTCAGCCTTTACCTCAGGTTTTTATCTCTGCTCCTCCTCTTTTTCCCCTCTCTCTGCAACTATCTCTCTGTTCCAAGGATCTCCTGTGTTCGAACAGACGTTTAATCACATCAAGCGTTTTCTGGTTTCATGCCTATTCGGCGTCCTACTGTACTTGTACACCCTTCTTTATATCCTCATTTCCCCCAGCATAACTCTACTACCAGTGAGCAAGGTAGGTGGTAAGACCAAGAGCTTTAATATTTCCCATAAAAAAGTTTTTGAGAGGGCATTTGTGATTATGTTAATTTTTTTTCTCCCTTTCAGTTGTGTTTGGATTTACTAGAGTTTACATTTTCATGTCTGAAGGGGAAAGGGTGCGCAAAATGTAAAAGGAAGAAAGTGGGCATCATTGTGAATTTTTGATTTTAAATCATTTAAGGTTCTTGTCCTATTTTACCCCACTGATCTTCTCTGTCCATACTTACTTAGTTGGCCCCTTAGGTCTGCCACACAGCAGCTGCTGTAGGTACCAAGATTCAGGAGAAAACTCAAACAGAGCAGGGCCTTTTCTATTGCTGTCTATTGTGACCTATCTTTGCACATTAGAGGGGACTGTTCACTGCCTACTGTCACATTTTGCCATAGTATAGTATACAGTTACTGAAACATACATGCATACATACACTACATAGTTGTTTTAAAGCGCTTTATGAATAAAGTTGCCATGGTATGGTGTGGTGTGGTACAATCTCACCAAAAGTTGCAGACAAACACCAAACTCAGACATCAATACGTAACACAATAGGTCATATTAGTGATGTCAAAGTCTCCATCTCAAATGTGCATTTTTAGGGTGAACAATTTCATCTTAAAATTTGCTTTCTGAGAGAAGTAGTTTGGGTATTTAATAGATCAGCATCTACCCACTGAAGCCTGGTTAGTTTCCTCACAGCAGATGTTTCTCTTGGACATAGAAACATCTGGGTAATAATCATGGTGTGACAAAACACGAGAGACCTGAGAAACATTATGCTCATAAACCGCCTCAGTGATGTGACTGCTGACTCATCTAGAAATGTCTTTTGTCAGTGTGGCATGAATTGTATTGTATCATTGCTCCTCAGGCTGGGGTTTTCTCTTCCTTCTGAGCCAGTTTTTAGTTCCAATCTCAGTTATTTTTCTTGAGAAAAGGATCTTCAGGGGAAAATAAGAGTGCTCACGATAATCATTTCTGTTTTGCCAGTTACAAGCCACAAATGCATTTAACATATCCTCATCGCAAAGGACTTTTTTTTTTTTTTTAAGCAAGGAAATATTCCATTTCAGTATTTACAGCATGTTCTGTGGTTTCAGACAAGTCATTAAGCATTAATATGTTTTTGGACTGTGAGAAAAGGTGAGAACATGCAAACTCCATGCAGAAAATAGACACAAAGCAGGATCCAAATCCAAAACATTTTTGCTGCAAGTCAGCAATTGCACTCTTTCATGCTTTTCGCAGTTTATTTCCTCATTTTTCTTACACATTTCTCCTGAATTTTTGCAGCTTTTTGAGATGGAACATCACATCAAAGAAGAATTTCATTGCTACAATAATGTGACCAAAACTCATTTAAAATGAGCAAAGGATATCGAGAGAGCAGTTCTCGTTTATTACATCTCTGAAATGAACTATGTTTCTTAGAGAAACATTAAGCTCTGAATTATCAGTCCACAAAAAGATAAATTATGCAGTTCAAGTTTCTGGACACCAACAAACTCTAGGAGGACAAATGTTGAGCGATTGCCAAACAGGACATCCTGTTTCTGGCATGATCATGTTGATGGATAGTTACGACCAGCACCATTGTCTCTCATCAACAACAACTAGACGAAGACCGGGTGACGTCTTTAGACTTTAGGACAAAGTCACACAGACTGAACATTAAGCCAAGATAACCAAATTTGGGTATAAACTACCAAACCAATCACACTGATTGTTGAGCCAGCAGAGGAGTGGGATCAGTAGCATTTCCTTTGTCCACATTTTGGCTCTGGCTTCTCTCTGCAGGGGGGACAGAACAAGTTGAGACATAAACAAAAAACAGCAGGACAGCTTTCTGATTAAACCTCAGAACTAATTTCTAACTTTGACCATGACGGTTTTCTCCCTCCTGCTCCCCCTCGTCTCACTGTAGACCTCACATCTGTACCTCCCGTTGTCTCCATCTGTGGGCTGCTTCAGAGACAGACTGAGGTCTCCAGTTTTCAGCAGGTCATCGTTCATCTTTGTTCTGTTTCTGTACGAGTGGTTCTGTTCTTCAGGTCGCTCAGAGCCATTATGATACACATGGATCTTCATATGTTCCGGGTCAAGCTGCCACCACACAATTTTAGCATCTTCCGGTATGTCAGGCATTGTTTTGAAGGGAAGCAGGACAGACTCCGCCTCTTCCTCCACCTCCACTTGCCTGTGTGAGAGGACAACAGAACTCATTTCATATTTTTAGATTCTTTTATGGCTAGCATGATGGGAAAATCTTTCATAAACCATAAGAGAATTTTGTTCAAGAAATTCAACAAAAGTACCAAACTGATAAAAATAAATTGGTTGGGAAGTTCCTGGACAACCAAGGAACCATCAACACTTAAACCTGTGATGAGCTACAAACTGCTGGAACACCAGTGTTTCTGTCCACAGTAATTGCATTTTCATTGGCCATATAACTTTGGATGATAATTAATGGAAACACAACAATTTCGAAAAACTCACATTTTTCAATAAAAATTTCTTGCACTATGTTTTTTTGGTTGAATCAAAAAGTGTTTATTTTGCAGTTTTGCAAAATAAACACTTTATCCGCACCACACGAGTCATGTGATCAACAACCGGATGCTGCCTACTCTCAGAAAAGACAAAGAAGACAACAGGAAGTGGCAGGAAGATGATGACACAGCGTGTTTTTTCATAACTTATTACATGAACAAACTTATGCAAGTGGGATTTTAATTGCGGTTCTTATTTAATGGAAAGACTGAAATTGCGTCATTGCGTGTTTTCGACATTAGCAGAATATTGACAAAGTTTTGAGCACATTTGTAATGGAGGCACGGCTAGTGAGGCAAGTCTTGTCCAAACTTTACAGAGGTACACTAGGCCATACGGTGCTAAGAAGGACCTGCTGCAGAGTTGGGAAGTGAAATATGCAGGCAGGAACATCCGTCCATCCATTTTCTGTACCCTTGTCCCTTAGTGGGGTCAGGAGAGGTGCTGGTGCCTATTTCCAGCTAACGTTTCAGGCGAGAGGCTGGACAGGTCGCCAGTCTGTCGCAAGGCAACACAGACAGACAGGGCTCACAACCATATACACACACTCACACCTAGGGAGAATTTAGAGAGACCAATTAACCTAACAGTCAGGTTTTGGACTGTGGGAGGAAACTGGAGTACCCGGAGAGAATGCATGCACAGGGAGAACATGCAAACTCCATGCAGAAAGGAATCGAACCCAGGAACTTCTTGCTGCAAGGCAACAGCTCTACCAACTGCGCCACTGTGCAACCCAAGTAGGAACATGTAAATACAATATATTTTAACTTATATGTTCATACTTACTGACAACTCTGAGCATCACGGTTTTCTTCCTCTTGTTCTGCTTGCCGTTGACCCTGCAGATGTAGCTCCCACTGTCTCTGTCCTTTGGGTACCTCAGGGTCAGACTCAGGTCTCCAATTTCTGGACTCATTTCTGTTCGGCCTCTGTGAAGCTGGTGCTGATCTTCGGGCTGATCACAGCCGTTCTCGTATTTATGGACCGTCATTGGCGGTTCAGGCTCGTAACGCCACCACTCCACCTTGGCATCTGACATATCGCCTGAGGTCTTGAAGGGCAACACGACAGACTCTGTCCCCTCGTCCACCTCCACCTCACAGTCTGAGGAGACATTGGAACGGATATAAAATGTTAATCTCTTTCGCTTCCCCTACTCAGAGATTTTCACTTTAGAGTAAAGAGACGTGATTGGGTTAGAGATACAAGGTAATGTTTTACACCGACCGTCAACGTTAAGCTTTATTTGTTTCTTCATGAGGATTTTCCCGTCTCTGTTGTAGACCGTGCAGGTGTATGTTTGTCTGTCTCTGTCCGTGGGGTGTTTCAGCGTCAGACTGAAGTCTCTGGTTTCCAGCAGGTCTTCTTTTGTCTTGGTTCTGTTTCTGTAAAACGGACTCTGTTCTTCCGGAAGATCACGTCCGTTCTTGTACACGTGCACCTTCAGGACCCAGACGTTGTTGCAGGACCACTCTACGGTGATCTCATTAGAGAGATTGATTTTGGTTTTGCAGGGCAGCGGAACAGAGTCCTTTCTTGAGTCCACCTTGATCTCTGGGACTGAGAGGGCAAAAAAACAAAGACAACATTAAGTCAAAAGCAGCAGGTCTTTATGTGTGTAGCAAAACAACTGCTTCTGCTGGATTGAAACAGACTGGCTTGCTTGATGCAAAAACTAATGCGGCGATCTTCACCAAACAAGATCAATACACCAGTCGGCTGATTAAGAGACATCCTGTTTGTAGCTTACCAAGTGTAGTTTTAAAACAAAGTTACATTAGAAAGCATGAGTAGCCCTACACATCATCAGTAGTTACCTATGGACGAAAAGCTCCACCTGCTCCTTCATTAGCACAATTCTGGTCCGGCTGTAGACGGTGCAGGTGAAGGTCTTGCTGTCTCTGTCCGTCGGGTATTTCAGTGTCAGACAGAGGAAAGCAACCTTCTGCAGTCTTTTCTTCATCTCTGTTCGATCCGTGTAAAACCAGTGCTGCTGCTCAGGCCGGTCGCAGACGTTATCGTACACATGGACCTTCCTGTCTTTACTGTCCGTCCACTCCACTCTGGCGTCCTCTGGAAGGTGAGCGATAGTGATGCTGGGCAGCAGGACAGACTCCAACTCTGAGTTCACTTCAACTTTTGGAACTGAAAGAAGAGCAAACTTTAGCCTCGGCATTTGCGGTGACTACTCTTTGTACCCGTTTACTCTTTGTTGGTCTTTGTTGGTACTGAGCCACCCTCGTATTTGAACAAGAAGTTTCAATATTTTTCTTCATTTAATTATCCCTTGCTTGTCTTTAAATATCAAGCTTAGACGTTTTCTCCTTCTCAACAGCTTAATGGCCACCCAGTCCTGCATTTCCAGCTGCGACACGTTTCATTAAACAGTTTCTATTTCTTCTTCTCCTAACACATTCTGGCATTGAGGCGTACGAAGCCATGAAGCATTGTAGGTGACACTTTATCTCATTCTTCCTATAGACATGTCTAACAGTGTCCAGAAATACAGGACCACAGCAATCTTTGGGATTTAAATTCTCCAGTATTCCCAATTTGGAGAGGATAATACAGCTGAATTAGGACTACTTTTAAATGAAATCATTCTTACAGAATATGTCCCAGCTATTCTGTTGAATACAAGCTGAGAACAATTAAAAAATATTTTAAGAAATAAATGTGCTTCACGTCTCAAAGTGCAGATTTAATGATAAGGATGGTTTAATTGATGTGTTTTTGGCCCATTGAGACCGAACCACCTGCTGCATGGGTGAGTTGGTTTGTTCGGACATCGCCTTTTCCTTCAAATCAAATCAATGAATTTATCTAAAGTTTATTTTCATAAGTCCTCTCTTAGACAGGTAGAACTTGTTTTGACTAGAGACAAAAGTAAAAGTAGTTTCAGTCAGTCAACCTCAAGCATTTCCTGAGGAGTTCCTTTGTTGTTGCATAAAAGAAAACAGGAACACCTGGTGATCCTTCATATGAATCTGTGCTTATATAAGGAGGGTCTCCAAAAAGTTTTTCAGAAGCTGGGCAGAGAGGGGGACACTCATAATGTTGTTGTCCCACACTAAAACCAAAAGTCAGAAGTCTGACTTATTTAAACAAATAAACCAAAAATGTGATTTTAAAAAATTTATTATTATTATTATTTTCCGAAAAACAAAAACAAGCAACACTTAGCCTGGCGGAGGGGGGTGGAGGGGGCAAGTATTATAAGCCGGGCGGGCCGCCAGGCTTATAATACATTAGGGTAAACCTTGTACTGTTAACGTAACATGCAGAGACATCAATCACATTCCTGTGGTTGATGGCCCAAAAAAGTTTGCCTTGAGTTCTCAAAGTCCCAAGTAGACTAAATTCTCCATATGATGTTTATTTGGCTGCATTCACACTTCAGATCTTGATGCTCAAATTTGAGTTTTGCTTTTTTCTGGTTGTTCACTTGTTGCCTATAGCTGAATTCAGTACAAGCTGACCTTCACGAGAACAACAACTGATGTCTTCCACAGCACCCTTTGGTGCGGGAATCAAAGAAAAGTGTATTTTACTTTTGTAAAGTGTCTTTCAAGCACATATAGGCATTTTGTTTAAGGCGGCCCATCTCTTTGAAGAAGTATGGGAGTGTTGTTTTGTATTGCAGTGCAGGCAGATTACAGTTGCAGCTGTTCAACTTGCTAACTACTGACACCTCCTGCCAGTGCACAGTTATGACAGACGACGAAGGAGAGTGACGTCAAAGTCACATCGAAACCATTTTGGTTTTTCCCACTAGAATCACATTCACAACGGTTGGCCGTGAAGTGGCTCGAATCTGACTCAAAAGCGATCAGATATGGGCCAAATCTGAGTGTTCACTTGACCCCCAAAAAATTCTGATGTGGGCCACATTTGCTTAGTTTGAATGTAGCCACTAAGTCTGTTTGCCTTATCTCCCAGGTTTGCAATCACCATCAAGCACCTGGATCTCGTCTGTTGCATTAGTAAACAAAACTTTGCCAGTGCTTTTCTTGACACCACTGGTACCAATGGTAAAATTTGTTTCCAATAGTTAATAGTACTTACATTAACCATCTTATTTTTCAGTTAGTTTGTAATCATAAATATAATAGCTCTACAAAACATTGCTTTCACACAGTTCTTGTCTGGAACTGGAGAAGAATACAAAAGGTGTATTTGCTCACCAGCGTCTGATTAGCACAAATTTAAATACAATCAAAAATAATTAGGCATGAGGTATAAATACTACCTAGCATTGCTCGAAATAAATCCACTGTTATGCAACACCTGACCAGATGGTATGAAAACAATTTTTTGAAGGGAGGAATGTCTTTTTCTCTGAGCGTCTACCGAGAAACATCAGGAACCGGTTCAACTGCATGATTAGACAAGAATGAATTGCGGGCATTGTGTTTTCCGTTTAGGACTATTTATGACTTAATTTTTAAATAAACGTATCAAATGACATATTATGAACATATTATGAGCCTCCATATTATGTTATGGTCGCCTTAACGAAAGAGTTTAACAACTGGCCAGAATTAGTGCTCAACCTCAGTTTTATTAATGCAAATGTCTGAAATATAAAACGCTTAAGTATTAAAAGGTACTGGTAGTGCTGTTTGTATGAAGGGGAGAGAGACCAACCAACTGGCCAGAAATATCATCCAAAATCTGAATAAATTGCATAGGAACTGAAATACCCTAAAAAAAAATCTGCTATCGTCTCAATCCTTTATCATTTCTAACATTGATAATATGGTAGCTGCTATTCTATATATTATGCTTGAATGCATTTACAGCTGTAACTCGTGGGTAAACAGTGGTTGATTGTATGAAATAGGGTTGCCATGAAGGAAATTCGTTAGGTGCAGTATGGACTGGGATTAACCTAAACATGAAACAAAAGAATATAATCCTAAAGGAAATTACATGATTTTTTTTTCCAGAAAAATCATGATAAAAGCAATGTTAGTCTATATTTTAAACTGTTAAGGAACAGATTTAAGAGGGCTTACTGAACAGAGATTCGATGTTTTGTGAAAATAATGAAATAGCTGCTGTAACTCGAGCTCACCACTAGATGCCAGTGTTTCCCCTTACAATGAAACTTTGAAGCTGTGACTCGAATAAAGGTCGCTTTGATTTAAAACGGCCACATTCTTTTACATTTAGCATTGGATCGATGTAGTATTGAAATAAGCATTTCCTGCATATCTAATCTTTAACAGGGAGATCAGCAGGAAGACTCAATACAGAACCACCTGGATTTAAAGTTTTTCTCTGCAGCCATCTCATTGTCATGGTAACTGCTTTATATTTGCTTTTCGGGATACAGTTCTGCTTCTCATCAACCACTAATAAACAACAAACTAAGACTGTGAAAAACTGAAGTGATTGTTGACGCGCATTGCAGATATGCAATGCGCGTCATTTGACGTTACATATGCAACATCATTATGACATAATTTTTAATTATATAAAATTCAAGTCATAAATAGTCCTAAACGGAAAACACAATGCCCGCAATTCATTCTTGTCTAATCATGCAGTTGAACCGGTTCCTGATGTTTCTCGGTAGACACTCAGAGAAAGAGACATTCCTCCCTTTAAAAATTTGTTTCCATACCATCTGGAAATCCACTGTTATGGTTGCATAACAGTGGATTTATTTCTAGCAATGCTTGGTAACATTTACACCTCATGCCTAATTATTTTGATTATATTTAAATTTGTGCTAATCAGACGCTGGTGAGCAAATACACCTTTTGTATTCTTTTTGTATCCCAGTCTGTTTTATCCCCTACCTATTAAATAAATCAGAGCACAGAATTAAACAACTGATGAGATTTCACAGACGAGAACTGTGTGCAAGCAATGTTTTGCAGAGCTCTTATATTTGTGATTACAAACTAACTGAGAAATAAGATGGTCCGACCTATCCCCCTGTCCTCGTATCCGAATGTGACATCTGCTGCTCTCCTCCAAAGCATCGCGTTAAAACCGCGGGAGGGGTAACACATAACTTCAGCCCCCTAAAAACACCAAATATCACAGAACCCGTGAGAGGAAAATGAAAAATGAACATGTTAAGATGTGACATCATGTTTCTAAATAATTTATTAAACACCACGGTGGACAAAATCAATGTTGGAAAAACGGAGGGCAAAAGATTCATCAAACTGTAAAACAAGATAATTCACTGTTTCTGGCTTTGCTGATAACTGTTGGTTTGAGGAAGGTAAAACTGCAACAAGTCCCAAAGAATAACGAGGGGAATCATAAACACTGGTCATTAAGCAATAAAGAGACAGAAAATTACACTGTAATTTATAATAAGGGCTTTAAAATGTAAACTGTGAGTTCTGAAGTTCCCTGAATCTTCTCATTAGTTTTCTGGTATTAAACATGAAATACAAAACAAACACAACTTAAGTGTTTTCCTTAAGCCTTTAAAAGGTTATAAGAACATGGAATAATAAGTAAGGTGAAAATGGGACTTCAGAGTATCTGTTTAATTGACTTGAACTTCAGTTCACTGTAGTCTGTACAATAAGTTCAGTTTCCACTGGGCAGATAATCAGTGGTGCTGTGTTCCTCCCATTGTCGTGAAGGCACGGATTAAAGTATGGGTACATGGGCTCAGAAAAACAACATCCTTTGTAAGTGTAGATGTGAGTCTTTGCATCGGCGTTATAGAATGACACTGATCCGTCTTCGTAGTCCAGGAAAATGCCCACTTTCGTAGGGATTTCATGGAGGTTGAGGATGACGGAGGGTCCGGTGCAGGCCCGGAGATTCTCCCCCTTCCGCCTGCAGATCGCCCAGTAACCGTTGTCTGGACGGACGGTTATGGAGCCCTTCTTGTTAATGGACTCCTTGGCCACACCAATATCCCAGTCTGTTTTATCCCCTACCTATTAAATAAATCAGAGCACAGAATTAAACAACTGATGGGATTTCACAAGGGGATTAAGTTGGGTGGATTAGTCATCCCAGTGGTACTTGTTAATTCAAAGGTCAAATCTTAAAACTCCTTGCTACATCAAACAAGATTAAAACTGCAATTCTCATCAGTCTTTGAGCTACACATTGCATCCAAGTTAGCAATTTTCCTGTGCCTTATGTCATTATTCAGCAATAGTTGTGATTCTGTCAACCTCTTACCTTGACCACCCAGTATCGTCTCCCAGAGGTGAATCTTTGTTTCCCCAGAACGGCAACACAGGAATCGAACCTGCGCGAGTCATTCAGGAGCGCATGCTTTCTTTGTTGGGAGTTCAGGCTCACCTGTAGATCACCGTCATGATACTTGTTAGACCAAAACTCACATGTCTAAAACTCTGAACAGCAGGTTATAGTGAGGGATGGTGCAGTCTCTCAGTAAAATTTACCTTTTTACCATCTGGGGACAGAAGCAGCCAGCTGGCAGCAGTTTCAGGGTCCAGAGTCACATCCACTGAAGATGGATAAATATAAAGAATGTTAATCTCTCTAAGGGTGATTTCATATCATCCCTGCTTAGTCTGCTTTAATCAAACTCTAGTTCATTTAGGTACCTCCAGTTCGTTCGGGGAGGTCTAAATGCGCAATCAAACTTTGATGCGGAACAAAAAAGCAAACTCTGGTAGAACTACGTATGTGAATGGCAAACGGACCAGGAACTGTTCCAAATGCATGAAACAAGCTAAAGCACAGCTAAATATAACCAAAACAAGTGTGTGCCTAACACTAGCTGGAGAAATGTCTTGTGGTCTTTTGCCAAAGACTAAAGAAAAATCCTACATCAGTCAAAATCTGATGCCACTCCATTTTTGTACACATTTAATGAAGAAATGTCTTCTTCAGTGGCTCTTGGCACTGAGACAACATTGTTCACCCTTTTCCTTGTTCACTGAACAGGTTTGTCAAACGGTTTGGCTCCTCTGACGTAAAAACTAACCGCAGCAGCTGAAAACATTACATAACAAGTGTTATGCAAGTATCACTGAAGTTTTTCATGTTTGTCTAGGTAAACCCTGAACATTTTGGTTCAGTGTTAGAGAAAAATACATTTCCTTAACTACCTTAAAGCTTCACATGCATACCTGAATATTTGACCATCTTGGTGACTTCTGAAAAGAAACCGGAAAAAACAATCGATTGAAACTGTTTCATAAGTCAACTGGGAAATGAGCAAAGTAAAATCTTCATGAAGGGCGTCAGAGAAACATTGAATGCAATGTCAATTAATTAGTCACAGACCTTCGGCACAAAGGTTCTTTTCAAGTTCTTGGCAGAGGTCCACCAGTTTGGAGAAGCTCATCCTCACGCGTCTTATGTAGATGTCGGGGTCAACACTGACCTCTGACCAGTTCGCTGATGACAGCGGCGAGCTCAGACACGGGAAGCTCTAAAATGATTCATTTAGTGAACACAACAAATACATTTAACAGGCAGAAACAAGCCTGGTATTGCTGCTGTCATGGCTACATCAGTGAAATTGACCTGGTATAATCTGGTATATTAGATTGCATTATGTCCTATCAGTTTGCACATTCTTTAAAATGGTCTTTTTGTGGTGATCAGTCCACGTCTGACCTGCAGCAGATGTAGTGGATCCTTGGTGTTCTCCAGGTACTGCAGCTCACTGCGTCTCCTCTGCAGTTCTCCGAGCTCCTGGTCGAGCTCTTCCAGAAGATCCTCGGCCCTCCGTTTCGCTGCTTTGTGCTTTTCTTCGAGCTCCTCGATGAGAAGAGCCTGGTTTCTCTCGATGGCATTTATTGCAAGGTTGGCTACGTGAACACTGGCTTGTATCTCCTTTTCCTTCTCTATCTGCAAGTATAGAGAAAACGAAAACTGATTTCACAGTCTAAAGAAAGCAAGTTGGAATGTAAATTTTTAAATGATCATTTCCAGCATGTTCATAGAATTGTTCTTTTTGAATATATTGAAAATAAACTGCAGGTCCCACTGAGCACATTTATTCTGTTTTGATAAGACTTGTTGCTTAGGGCTGGGTGACATATCAGTCTATCAATAATGATTGATAACTTTTTGCTTCTAATGTAATAATCAAATTTTCCAAGATGCTGAGTTTGGGTTATTATTATCTAAAAGCCATAACCATCAAAAGGCTCGGAGCATATCTCTCTATGTGTGATGGTTCTATAAAATATATTCGCTTTCTGAGATGACTGACAAGAAGGGTTTCACTTTTATGCTATTTTTTCTTAGCTGTGCTAGAACATTTCAATCAAACATCGAGAACTCCTGATGACGTACAGTAACGATTGTAGATAAGGCAAATAAATCCAATGGACACCTGGAAAGAGTAAGCGTGCAGTGAACTGAAATTGAACTGAAATAAAAGTCTTACCCTGCTCAGCTCCACGGAGTTCTTGATCTCCTCAGTCTTTGTCAGTCTGGTCTGGATCATCTCTTGAATCTCTGATTGAACCACCTTCAGCTGTGCCTGAAGAAAAAATTAAAGTAGCAACACAAATTGTCTTAAAGATCAACAGAACTTGGTTCATAAAGTTAAGAAATAAATTGTTTGCTATAAATGAGAGTAAAATCAAACTTAGTGGGTGACAGAAACCAAGCAATGATCCAGATCGCTGCTGCTGGCGTTCTGACTAAAACCAGGAAGATGGATTTCTAAAGTCCTACTTTTGATTAGTAGTAAATGCATCATTGATCAACATATTTTGTGTGTATTGATGATTTCATTGATGGCATTTGACAAAGTTTTGTATGTATTACTTGATTCACAAATGGTGAATGATGTTTTTATGGCGTAAAGCACTTTGAACTGCCTTTTTGCTGAAATGTTCTACACAAATAAACTTGGCTTGACTTAAAATAATCGTAAAGTTTATAATAATACCTTGACCCGCCTGCTCTCTTTCTCCATAGGAACGACTTCGTGGTGCTTGTGGTCCCTCTCGGTGCAGCTCGCACAGATGGGGGTCTGCTCCTTCTTGCAGAACATCTCCAGGGGCTTGTTGTGGTTTCTGCAGAGGTGACTTGTGCTGAAGGTGGCCGGATCCGTCAGCCTGTGCTTTGTCATCACCGGATCCCTGAGGTGAGGCACCAGGTGCATTTCGCAATAAGACGCCTGACAAACTAAGCATGACTTCACTGCCGTCAGCTTGTCTTCGCTGCAGATGTCGCAAGTTATGTTGTCGGCTTTTAAGGACCGCCTGGAGGAGTTTTTCCTCGGCGCCGGCTCTGGCCTGCTTGCTTGTTTTCTCTTCATAGACCTTTTGTTGTGACACAGAACTCGGGTTTAGTAAAATGGAAGAGGAACATGTTTAATGATTGTACGATATTGGAATAGATCCGTACCTTTTGAATTGTTCAGTAATGTCTTTTAAGACGATGTTCACCCGGAGGTCTGGACGGGTTTGGAAGCTCTCTTTGCACAGCGGACATTCCGACTTGCGGCTTGCGTCCCAGAAGCCGTTTATGCATTCAAGGCAGAAGTTGTGGCCGCATGGGATGGACACCGGATCGGTGAAGCTGTCCATGCAAATGACGCACAGAACTTGCTCCGCAGACAAAGCGTATGCCATATTTCTAGGTGGATAAAAAAATTATACAAGGTTACCTTTTGTTACCATCTCTTGAATCTCTGCTTCAAGAATAAGAATATACTCATTTTTACTAAAAAAAAAAAAAAAAAAAGTTATTTCTGCTCTATTACAAGAAAAACTGGACTTATGGACCCTGAATTAGAAAAAGTTCATAAAATAACTCATAACTAAACCATTTGTCAAAGGTACTATTCAGTACTTTTCAGTTGAAGCCTGAAGTTTACACCAATTAAAAGGAAACTTACAATTTTTTTTTATCTCACTGTCTAAAACTAAATCAGACCAAAAGTCTCTTGTTTCACGTTAGTTAGAATGACTCACATTTTTTTTCTATGTATTTAAAAAATGCCAGAAAACCTAGAGAGAACATTTTGTTTTTTCGCTTTCTTCAAATTCAGAAGTTTAGATACCGAATGACTGCAGTCTACTTACACAATGACTGAAAGCGAGATTATTATGTGATGGCTTTGGAAACCTCTGATATGTTGTTGGCCCATTAGAATTAATTGGAGGCATACCTGCGGATGTACTTTAATGCCAGACCTGGAACACAACATTTTATCGTTTTCTTGTTTGACACGGTGGGAAGGGCAAATGAAGGTACGGTTACATAACTCTCTCATTAAGAGAGTTATGCAACTGGGAACAATTTACGGATGCTTGAAGGTGCCACGATCATCTGTTCAAACAATTACGCAAGTATAAACATGATGGGAATGTCCAACCAGCGCCTCAGGAAGGAGATTCATTCTGTCACAGAGATGAATGTATTTTGATTTAAAATGTGCAGATTGTGCAGAACAAAAGCCAAAGACCTTCTGGAGATGCTGGCTGAAGCTGGTTAGACGGTGTCATCGTTCACAGTGTAACTGTTTCTGTACCAACATGGGCTGAAAGGCCACTCAGCAAAGAAGAAACCTTTGCTTCAAAAAAAGGTGCAAGGAGCCATATTGCAGTTTGCCAGAGTCCACAGAAACAAAGATCTTAATTTTTGGAGATCTGGCCTGAGGTCTGATGAACCTAAAAGTTTGCCATTGTTT
The DNA here is from genome assembly GCA_903067095.1 of Girardinus metallicus. NCBI lineage: Eukaryota > Metazoa > Chordata > Actinopteri > Cyprinodontiformes > Poeciliidae > Girardinus > Girardinus metallicus. The sequence continues at coordinate 53,827 of CAEGAE010007369.1, forward strand.
GGTGACAATGACGATTGTTGTATTTGAAGGAAGAACATGAATGTTTGGACCGTCCTAACTGGTGCTGTTTGGCTGCTGGATGACCTGGTCCGCTTTATAAAACAAATGGCATCATGAGGAAAGTGGAAATATTGATGCAACATCTAAATACATCAACCAGGAAGAAAAAGCTTGGGCACAGATTGGTCTTCCAAGTGGATAATGACTCTGAGCGCACAGCCAAAGTGCTTACAATGTGGCTTAGATACAACAAAGTCAGTATTTTGGTATGACCATCACAAACTGCTAATGTGCATCCTATGGAGAGATTGTGGGAGGATCTGAAAAAGCGTGAATGAAGACTCAGTTTCACCAGTCCTGTCAGGAGGAATGGGCCAAAACTCCCGTAAACTATTGTGAGAAGTTTGTGGAAGGAAACCCAAAAGATTTGATCCCAGTCATGCAGTTTAAAAGACAGTTATCGTAGCTACTGTCCCAATGTCAGTAAACACCAGAATTTGAAGAAAGTTACAAAGAAATCTAAGAGATTTAATTTCAGACAACGGGAAGAAAATGTGTGTGTTTTTATTTGGTGTGTGTAAATACCTGGCTTGAGCTGCATATAATTTCATAAACAGTAGTTTGTGCCAAACGGTTAACACAGAGCGCAGTTAAAAAGCAATTGTACATACTTGCTGGCACTAACTCTACCAGCAAGTATGTAGTCATAATAATTAACCCTAATAGGTGAAATTAATTAACAGTAATTGGGAAGTGAAATTTAAAAACATCTGTATTTCCTGATCATTCTTTCATGTCTGCCAGGTTAAAGTCCAGTGCCTGACTGGAATCCTCTTTGCTCCGTTACTCAGCTGCGATTTGTTGCGGTTTTAACACATTCAAGAGGATTCCTTTAGAAATGGGAGCCTGCACATTCCTGCTGCCGGTGGAGTCGGCAAGCAGCCGACAGGTTTCCAACAATATGACGATTGCTGGAAGAGGGATTATGATTTTGAGAACAAAATTACAAAGTTTGATTCGCAGCAAAGTACTTAGAGTAATGTTGCGTTTTAAAGGTGTTGTGCAAATAAATTTCACTGTAAAAATGTTCAACTTGGTTCAGATTATGTTGGCATTGTAAGTTTAAAATTGAATCATTTAGATATTAAATTTCATTTAAATAAAAATTTAGCACTATTATTATTATTATTATTTATTTTATTATTATTATCCAGGTTCAGCCACAAGCATTATTTCTGGAGATTTTGTTCAAACAGCAGCACACATTTGTTCACCTCGGATAATAAATAATCATAATGTTATGTATAATTATGAAAGATGTCTTACTTGTGTGGGTTGACGGCCTTCCCCAGATGTGTTGACTTCCATGGGACACTTTGCCCTTTTTATGTTGGAAGCTACTCCCACTACGGTGTTCCGATCAACCGGTTTCTCCAGTTTTACCGACTGTCTCCTCTGCGTTTTCATGTTAGAGTTATGAAGAAATGCCTCAGTGATTTCCACATCAGTTTGTTTGTGCACAGTAAACCTTAGTTTCTACACCTTGATAAATTTGACTTCCTCCTGCTTGGAAACAAAGGTTCAAAAGCTGCCCTGAAGCTACAGGTACATTTAACACACAGGCATTAAACAGTGCTGCTTCGATCAAAGCTTAAAAGCTGTCTTCTTGACACACTCCAGACGATTTATTTAACACCCTCAAACTCTCTGCTGGTAGTCGTTTTTTGTTTTCGGTCACCGCCAACATGTGGATTTCGGCTCTAGTCCCCCTGGAGAAGTCGACTCATGAACTTAATCACGAATCTGCCAGGTTTCGGAGGACCTGGAAACTAGTGCATTTTTCTTACATAAGTTATACTTCAACAACTGGCAATAAGAACTGATTGTATTTAATTTATCTTAAATATGCTATTTACTTTTCTGCCTTCTGTCACCTTGTGAACATCCCAATGATCTCATTTGGATATGTGTGTGAATATGTGCAACATATATATATGTATTTGCACATAGACTTTCATTGTAGCGCTCAAGGTTGTTTTGGGGTCTTTTTTTTTTTTCTCTCTTTTCTAGATTCCTGAGTTTTTTTGTGTTTTTTTTCTCCATTTTTCGTATTTATAAAACTGTAAAATCAATATTTATTTACATATACACATATGCACACACAAACAGAGTCAGACTTATGTTCTGTGTGAAAACTCATAAGTAAAGTGTAAGAAATAAAATAAGTGCATTGAACCAGAGGGGTCTTTTGTTTGTTTGTTTGGTTTGTTCCTTCATTTATTCCTTTGATAATTCGTTCGTTCATTCTGTCATCCGTTCCTTCATTTTGCACAATTATGTGTTTGAGCAAACAGATTCTCAGTTACACTGTATCTTGAATTTGTCATGAATATGCTTTGATTAAAAATAAAAAAAACACTCTGTTTGACTCTGGCTGTCTATTTACGATTGAGGTCTTGCCAGAAGACGAATCTCCTCTACAGCTTTAAGTTACTTGCAGCCTTTGACACGAGTTTTCCAATATCACTTTGTATCGTCCGTTCTGACCCGATGATACCATGTTTCACTGTCAGGATCTTGTTTTTGCTCATGGATTTCTTTCTTCTGGCCACCTGTCCTTGTAGGTCAGATTTGTTTTTAGCGCACAGTTCATCATTGTTCTGTCTAAACACTTTTCTGTCTGCAGCCTCTCTGGTTACCTTCAGCCTCCAGGCTGAACTGAAATTGAAACTCAGAGAGAAGAGTTTCAATTTTAGTTCAGTCTGTTTGTGTAAAAGTTCTTTACAACTTCTGTTTTAAACTTTTCTACAACTGTCTCTCTCTCTCTCTCTCTCTGACTTTCCATGCATGTTGAGCTTCTTGGTCTTCCCGATGATGTTTGTTCATTAACGTTCTCCAACAAACCGCACAGAACAGCTGGCCTTCAGTTATTCACAGAAAGACTATGGAGGTGATCCATCACATAAAGCCCAATAAAACCCATTGAAGTTTTTTTTTTTTTCTTGTAACATGATAAAACATGGACAAGTTAAAGGGGTTGAGAAACTTTTGTGAAAACCTTTGTGTGCCATTTCACTAAGTCAACCTTCTTATGTAACACGAGTTCTACAAAACTCACCCAGTGAGTTTTTGATAGGTTATCATCACAAAGCGAGAGAACAGAATGTCTCAACAGGATCATGAGGGAGGATTAGATTTTTCGGATCAAGTATCATTTGTCACAAATCCAAAAACAATACGTACACAAAGCAAACAGATGGTCTAAAATTAACCCTTGAGGAACCTGAGCCCAGTGGTGCTCAGGTACAATAAGGAACATTTCCTTTGAAATAAAAATAAAAAAATAATCCTTTCTTTGTTTTTTTTTGTTTTTTTTTTAAACAAATGGTAAAACTGGTCAACGGCCAAAGCACTTTATCTAGTCCAGAGGACCACAAAGCGTTTCGCACTACATTCAGTCATTCGCCCATTTATGCACACATTCATTCACACGCTGATAGTGAGGAGCTGCAATGTAGCCACAGCTGGCCTGGGGCAGACTGACAGAAGCGAGACTGCCATGTAGTCGACATCACGGGGCCTTCTGACCACCAGCGGCAAGGCGGGTGAAGTGGCCCAACATTGTGACAGACTATCAATATGGTTTCAGAGAAAATAGATCAACTTCAATGGCGTTGATGGCGTTAACAGAAGAAATCATGGACGGGATGGATAGAAGGAAATTTGCAATCGGTGTAAATCTCTAGATCTCAAGAAAGCCTTTGATACCATCAATCACGACATCTTACTCAAAAAACTGAAAAGGTGTGGAATTATGGGGGTACCATTAAACTGGCTAAGAAACTACACTGGACAAAGGAAACAATTTGTAGAAATAAGTACCGTATGTTCCAGACTATAGAGCGCACCTTACTATAAGCCGCATCCACAAAGTAAAAAAAAAAAAAAAAACTGGAAACGTATAATCCGCACCGGGCTATAAGCCGCTGGTATCTCCGCCACTCTCGGTTTTCCACAAAGACACAGCAGAGGGCAGCAGAGGGCTGCGTCCTTAATAAATCTGCTATTAAGGACGCAGCCCTGAGTCTCCACGCCGAACCGTGGATTCGTTCGCACCGAGTTTACTTACGTGCAGCGGCTATCGATCTGTACTGCCAGACCGATAGCCCTCAACTTAAAAGCTGCATCATGTCAACCTCTGCGTGTGGTTTCCATGATGAGGGGGTATGAGTTTGAAAACAGTTTGTACCTGCTGCTAGCATGTGGTTGTTCTTTCTTCTTTGATTTCCATTTTTGACTTCCAATGATCCGCTTTTCTATAATACACTCATTGTACCACATTTGACATGTTGTATATAAGTTTTAGGGCAATACATGCAAAACAAATTTACAGCAATTGTACATGATACAAAAAAAATCAATCTGAATACTACATAAAGTGGGATTTTGGGAACATGCAAACCCATTATTTTTTCATCCAAATGTACTGAAATTCTGGGACCTTGTAAAATTTTAAAATGTACAATTCACGATTAAAGTAAGGCTGCAATCACACTGCAGGCCAAGAGCGACCCATTGTTTTGCCTTAATGCGAGCTGTAAATGATATATTCATGACAGTCTGAACAACACAGGTCGGATTGTTTTCAAATGTGACCCGGGCTTCTTGGATATCCGATACATATGCGATTCAAACGTGACCTGAATCAGGTCGCATTCATCCGATCTGAACGTCACTGATACTCGACAAACGTCACTATCCTGCATCATGAGAACGCACATCAAACAACAACCATGGCGGACTATAATGAGGAGTAAGTTGTTAGAGCGCTGGCTCCGGTCGGACAACAGCTTCAAAATCGTAAGATACGCTCCACTATTAGCAACCATGTTTACGTCCACAAACATTGAGCACTTCTTCCTTTTATGGCGGCTGGCAAAACACTGAACATGCTCTGTATGTGTGACGTTATTGCGCCCTCTACTGCGCATGCGGGACATTTTCAAGTCGTTTGCAGTTTACATTACAGATCACATACAGGGCGCATATTTGGAAGTGTGAACGACCACGGCAAAAAAATAAAAATAAAAAATCCGATTTGACCAAAAACCTGAATGAGGTCACTTCAAGCTGCAGTGTGAACGCAGCCTAAGAAACCATCAACTTCCACACAATATGCAAAAAATGTTTTGTGACAGAGAGGAGGGTTATAATTTAAGAGGAGAAGGACATTTTAAATATTAGAACAACCAAAAAGAACTTTGGTTCATCAATGTGTGGGGTAGATTTATGGAATGGATTAAACGATGAGTTCAAAAAAGAAGTACAAATATAACCAGCTTTAGAAAACGGTTTAAATATGAGCTTATTGGGAAGCATGTTATCGGATGTGAATAAAAACGAGAATAATGCACATTATAGGCCACTAGATGGCGCTTTAACACCAGGAATAAATCATCCAGCAATAAACTTTAAAATACCAATGAACAGGTACACATTTGGGTGAAACGAACTCAAGATACGAGTCATACAAAGTCATATAAAATTGAAGATAAAGAAAATACAACAAAAAGTCCCTTTCTCTGTTACAGAGGCATTGTAGTTCCGTTCTCTTCTCCCCCCAGTTTTCAAGCTTTCTTCCTGGATAGTTCCTCAGTTTGTTTCTCCTCTCTGTCCAATGTAAGCCAATGTGCAGGTGAAATACACACTATAAACACCCCATGTCAAATGTAAGAGTTTACTGAACATTTGGGTTATGCAACATATAAAGAAACTCAAGCTATATTTTCAGTAATTACTAATCTTCATATCGCCATTGATAACATCGTTGTATGGCCATTTGAAGCTTTGAAGAAATTAAGCAGCTTCTGGTGAACAGCCCTGCTCTTGCACTGTTTAATCCTTCTCTGCGTATTGTGATATCTACTGATGCCAGTGATTATGGACTAGGAGCTGTCTTTGCCCAAGTTCAGCCTGATGGAACAGAGAAGCCTGTGGCCTTTGCTTCTCGCACACTGTCTGCAACCGAACAAAATTATTCTACTGTCAAGAAGTAGAGTACTTTTGCGTATGGGCTACAGAAAAATGGAGAACATATTTGTGGGGTCGACGGTTCACCCTTTGAACAGACCATCAAAAGCTCTGACCACACTTCTGAGCACAAAAGGAATGAATCAAGCTGGACTGCGCATTGCACGATGGTCAGCTCGCCTGCTGTGTTTTTGAGTATGATGTCATTTACCGACCTGGTTCTCAAAACTACACAGCAGATTGCCTGTCACGCCTGCCTCTGCTTGCGACGTCAGATCCTGTACCAGACGTGGATCCAGAAATGGTGGCTCATATTTCTGCTACTTTGTCTGCTCTTCCTGTTAATGACTTTGATTCAGGTTGCTTCTCCTGCCCTGAACTGACAGACCTGCATGCACAAATGGAAAAAAGGCTGGCCTGCCTCCATTAAATCAGTCAGTGGTACACTTGCTCCGTTCTACAAGATCAGAAATGAACATAATTGTATAGCCCCAAGTTAGCTCCATACATTATCACCCAAATTTAGCTCCGTATAAATAGCTTCACAAGTTCAGTTTTTTTGTGCAGCTTCTTGCTCTGCAATGTACAGTTGCTCACATCCAGTAAGCTCAGGTGTTTTGAAATATTTTGATCTTTGTACTAGAGCCAAGTCAATAGGGAAAGTATAAAGTGTGTGGAGCAGCTTTAAGCTGAAAGAGAGAACAACACATCCAGGACTAGTGTAACAGAGTTTATAATGTACTTTATTAATTATTATTTCTAATTCATGTTATATTGAGTATTTGTGAATTTTATCTCATTGAACCATTTGTATTTGCTGTTTTATTAATTCTACCTGCGGGAATCGCCTTTCTGCGCTGTGACTTGTTTGTGCCTCTTAATTCTATTGCCGATATATTGCGGCAATAGGATGCAATATATCGGCATCCTATTGCCGATATATTGCGGCAATAGGATGCAATATATCGGCATCCTATTGCCGATATATTGCAGATATCGGCAATAGGATGCCAATATTGGCATCCTATTGTCCTATCTATATGAAACTTAGACCAGTAGCTCAGAACAAGTGTGATTATGTAGAAAGGGTTATTTCCCCATTTCTTCATGTTAGTAGGGGGATGCATTTTTTGGCACAGCAACTTATTAGCTTGCCAATATCTGCATGCCATATATATTTTCCACAAAGACTCTAGACTATTTGTTCCCCAAATATTGTCTTATTGATGTGAAACATATACCAGCAGTTCATAGAACTAATGTGATAATGTAAAAAATGCCACCTTGAGATAATAAAAAATATACTCACATATGATATATAGTGTAGCCAATTTATTACCAGGGATGGTATAGTTACTTAGGAAAAGTAACTTGATTACTCAATGGAAAATTCATCCATCAGCTAGAAAATGTGCATCTCTCTTTTCTCTCCATTGTTGACCTATGTGACGTAAGTCCTCCCAAAATAGAGGAAAGCAACAATAATTGTGTATCTTTGCAACACAATGTCACACTTTACTGATGAAGTTTATTGCACACGAGAACAAGACGTGTTTTCCTGTTAAAGACGTTTCCAGACAATGTGCAGATGCTTTCGCAGTTGTGACAAAAATAGATGAACTGAAACATCCTGTGTGAAACATCTGTCTTTGCAAGTTGTCTTAAAAGATTGCCATATATGGAATGCAATAAAAAAATGAGCACCTAAGATATTCTTTATTTTACATACATTTTGATTATCAGAGTTGAGCATAAACTTTGACCATGACCAAGACAGTGACCTTTAAAGCTGACATTTCAGGTGGGAAAACTTTGTGCTTTGAGAGCTTTGGATTAACTTTGAAAGAGTGTGAGCAGAAGAAAGTTAAACCGTCCAGTGACGCTTCCTGTCTCTCTGTTGTTGACAGGAAGTGAAACTGCCTGTTACTGTGTCTAACGCTGGAGAAGGGCGTATGAAAAGCATGTTTCTACTTGTCACTTTACTCTCATTCTCTGAGGGTCTTCAAAATGCTGTTTTGGCCTGTTGAATAAATAAAATGACAAAATGCATTTTGTTGTTTTTGATTGTTCTTGATTGTCTCGGTGTCTCATCTTAAATAGGATTATATTCAAATCATGTCTCATCACATTGATTACTGCAACAGTGTCTTTACAGGTCTGCCTAAAAAAATAAATCCTCCAGCTCCAGAACGCTGCTGCTGGTGTTCTCACTAAAACCAGGTAGATAGATCACATCACCCCAGTTCTACGGTCCCTACACCGGCTCCCGGTAGCTCAGAGAATAGACTTTAAAATACTGTTGTTAGTTTATGAATTACTGAACGGTTTAGCACCACAATACATTAAAGATCTGCTGGTGTTGCATCAAACTTCCAGAACCCTCAGGTCTTCTTGGTTCTGGTTCTGCTCTGCATCCCCTGAACCAGAACCAAACATGGAGAAGCAGCATTCAGCTTCTATGCACAACAAATCTGGAGCAAAACTGCAAAACAGCCAAAACACCGAGTGCCTTTAAATCTAGACTAATAACCCAGCAGTTTAGAGTTGCATTTGAAACATTATGAATGAAACAACGTTCCGATGTGTAACGACGGCACTTGACAAAAAGTAATGCTTCAATTGTTGACTGTGTGTTCTATGACTTTGTATTCTTGTGTTTTTATGATGTAAAGAGCTTTGAGCTGCCCTTTTACTGAAATGTACCCACGGGTTCTGCCATAATCCCAGAGCACACGTCTGAAAGCAGGATTTCATGTCTTTCCTCTCAAAACTTGTGGTGTTTGAACTCAAAACTTGTCTCTCTGTTCGGATCAAATCTCCGCTTGGAAACTAGAGGTGGAAAGATCGGTCCTAATACCGATAATATCACCTGGCAACCTCTCAGCCAATAGAATGAAAGTGTTACAACGGGTGTGTTTGTTCCTTCTAGTGAGTGTGTGTGCATTGCATTCTATGGGCAGAAAAAAATCCCCCATACTATAATAGCTGGAGAAGAGTATGGAGCAGGGAGACAATGAGAGGAACACTAAAAATGAGAGATAAACATGATGGAGTGGTACTAAAGTCTAAAGGGAATTATTAATCAAAAGGAGAACAAGCCTAACTCTAATATGCTCTCACAATTTGTGAGCCAACACTTGTATTTGCCTTCACTGGGGCGGTTTAGTTTGATTTCTACCAACTCTATGAAACAACTTTTTCTTGTATGAAATGGCTGAGTTCAACTCTAAGAACATTCCTTTTATACTGTAATATCTTGTCAAAAGCTTTGTAGCGATGCATTCTGTACTTTTGTTCATCCTGCTGGTTGATCCAGTTATCTGTTAGCATAACTGTAACACTTGAAGAAAGATAAAATAGGTGGCAGAACAGCGAAAGCTCCACCAAAGAACCCTTTAAAGCTGAATTAAACAACTGAATTCATTATTAACGTTATTGTTAGAGTTATGCAATATTACGGATTACAAAATCCAACTCCAAATTCAGATGATGCATATTTTAAATTAATTCCACTTTTAATTGACTATGCTGTGTTTTACTCTCTTTCTGATATGCTGCAGTTATGAACGATAACTATGCCGTTTTTAATATCAGTTTCTATGTCTGTTAAATGACGTGACTGCAGTTCTTCTGTGTGTTTCTAATGCTGCTTGCACTAAAAATACTCTGGCAGCTTGTCTGTCTGCTCAGTGCGAAGTTTTGAGCCTCGCACCAGATAGCCAGTTTTTTATACAGTCATGTGGTTTTACTCTCTTTATTCTTTTTTATTAGTATTAGAGTAACAGACAACTTTACTCCACTTTGGAAAAGTGACAATTTTTACACTTTCAGTTTGGATCATGTGGATTTGATTTAGAACCAACGTTGTTCTTTTTAATTTCTCTAACTATTAATCTACATAAACATACAACCCATGTTTCTGTCCCATAACATAACACTAAGTGAAGAACCAGCATTTGATTCATTTCACTTAAAGCACTGCTCACAATATCTAGCATCATCAAATCGTTACAATTGTCGCTCGTTCAACTAACTTGTATAATTTTTAAGAAGTTTCCACAAGCAGAAGTAAATAGCTTTAGTTTGCAGTGCAACTTCTTGTGTTGTGTTGCACAGCTGTTCACATTCACAATAAGTTCAAGAGTTTTGAAATATTTTGATCTTTTCAGGTGGAGTGAGTCATATGTGAAACTAAAGTGTGAAGCAGCTTAAAGAGAGAACACAGACCCAGAGACACACCCAGAACTAACAAAGCAACAACTGACAAGAGCTCCCCACAGCTTTCAGCTACTCTTCGACATGGCCGGTGAGTTACTTTTAATCGGTTAAATTTAGGGCTGAAATGATTCCTCGAGTGATTCGAGTACCTCGATTATTAAAGTCCCTCGAGGAAAATGTATCTTCCTCAAAGCTTGTTAATTTATGTTTTATTATTTAATGCAGGGTCGTTATTTGCATTGTGCAGCACTCTCACTTCCGCCTGAGTTGTTGACGAAAGCTAAGTGTTAGCAGTATAACGTCCAATTTTCAAATTCGGCCTGGGAGGATTTTACTGATTCATGATAATATCGGGGGACCAATAAACATCCTTAAAATGACGGGAGCGATGCCTGGAGTTCGGCAGCTTTTCTCCTCCCGGAGCTGCTGGTTCAGAGCGAACGGCGGGATTATACAGGTGATTGGATAGACGGAACACTGCGGGCGGCTGCGCTTTAGATGCGTAGCTTTACTCAAAATACCGGAAAATAAATTCCACATCATCCCGGTCGCAACAAATGGGTGGCGGAGAGCATCGTGGCGTTACATACCCTGTAGATGTTTCTGTGTGACGAATGCAGGAGTCAAATCCCGTCACTAACATGAACACAAACGTTATAAATGTCTCAGCAAGGTGAGAGTTCATCTATTAAACTGACTGAAGATGAATACATAATCGGAAAGCTGGACAATAGACATTTCTCATAAGCATATTTGTGATCCTGCCTCTTTATCATTACATTGGATATAATTTGAGATTTTTTTTATAACTTTTCTTGAGGTTAACTTAGAAAGTGAGCTGTTATTGTTACAGGTTAATTTTGTAAACTACAGAAAAGTAACTGGTAGGGAAGCTCAAATGTGAGAAATTGGACTGATGTTGATATGAGATACTGACACTGCTGTTAGATTTACCAATGTTTTATTTTATCATTTGCTTCCCGATAACTCGATTAATTGTAAGAACTTAAATATTTGTTTACAACATCCCTAGTCAAATTCATTAATTACTCTATGAAAATGGACATACGAGAACAACGATTGTTAATCACACTCAAAATATCTTCCTTATCTGCTTTCTGCTTATCCCAGAGCACGTCCATTTTGTTTGTCCTCGTCTTTGTGGAAGCCATCTTAAGATTTTCACTAACATTCATTCTTCTGCTTCTATGTAAGAAACAGAGGAGTTTGATTTTAAAATATATGTAATAATATCTCCTTAATTTTTATCATCTGTTTCACAGTAAAAACACAATTATTGTTTGTTTTTATATTTTTGTACTAAGTAATAATCTGTCTTTGGCTTCTTGCTAAATAAAATTTTAGACTTAGCTGGTTATCCAGTGGACCAAACTACAAATTCATTGCATTTTTTTCCAGAAAGCTTAACATCCATCCAGCTTCTGGCTAATTTCTTTTTACACAGAGAATTGATCAAGTTCTCTGGATCTTAGATTATTAGATTAGACAGTTTAGATCAGTGGTCCCCAGCCTTTTTTTCACCTCAGTCCGGTCAAGGCTTGGCAATTTTACTGTGGTGTGTTGCTCCTGCTGTGTGGCTGGACACACGAACCGACCGAACCTCTTGTACATCATCAGCTCTGTGGTCACAGAGGTTTGGAAAATCGGCCAATAATTCTTAAATCATGCCATGAGAACCAGACTTAAGACTCACCAGTTCTACTCCTCTAGTCTCGACCACTGCCCTAACACTCTCTGACTCTGGTCGCTATGGTAACGTTTACACATCCCTTCAAAATAAGATACAGATGCACCACAAAAACGAACATTTTACTTTTATGAAAATCTTAACTCACGACAACAACTAATGGGAGCCCTGAGCTTGTTTATCTGCAACGAGACGGTCCCATCTGGGAGTGATGAGACAATAACACCCGCAGTCTTGCTTATGCAAAGGGTGCTTAGTCTCTACGTGGCGAAGTAGTTTGAATGCTTCATTGCCTCATTATCGAGCCGGACGCCGCATATCATGCAGAGCGGCCTTGGAATGTGGGAGTCACCTACCGGTTCTGGATAAATCCATTACCCTATCTTTTCTCTGGGCCTTTTCCCCTTCGCAAATAAACTTTCCAAAGACATCTGATCTTTTTCTTACTCATTTTGCTGCTTGTGGGCTCAATGTTGGCACGGAAGACGTAACCGAGAGAATCCGTTTAAAGGATTTTCAAAATAAAAGATCCTCCAGACTCAGATAATACATAACGGAAATATTTAATTATGTTTTGTGAGTCCCGGTACCAGTTGGTTCACGGACCGATACCAGTCCGCGGCCCTGGGGTTGGAGACCACTGTTTTAGATTATTTATTTAATACCAACAAAAATCATAGAAACCCAAAGTTGTATTAAAACTAATTGTCTAATTTTAAATCATCAACACAGCCCATAAATATTCCCATCATACTGGATTATGAGGGGGTGTTTGTACAGAAACATTCTAAGGAAAAATTAATAAATATTTGATTTGGTTTACCAGTTTACATAAAACCAAAATTTTTGTCAGTTTTGAAGTCTTATCAATATAACTGAATAAAAAAAAAACAACAAGCGGTGCAGTCTGATGGGTTGTTGTTGTTTGTACTGAAATCAGAAGAATCTACAAGGATTTTGTATCTAATTGAATAAAAACATATTTTATTTTCTTCTAGGATCAAATGAAACCAGGATTGTCCTGCTGGGAAAAACTGGCAGTGGGAAGAGCAGCCTAGGAAACGCCTTACTGGGAGAGAGTCTGTTTAAAACAAAGACATCTGCAAACTCTGAGACAAATGAATGCCAAGCAGAATCTAAACTTATCAACGGAGCTCCTGTCAAAGTCATCGACACTCCCGGCTTCTTTGACAACAAGATGGATGAAGAGAAGCTGAAGAGAGAAATTATTAGGTGTATCGAACTGTCCGCACCTGAGATTCACGCTTATCTCATTGTGCTGAATGTGGGACGATTCACAGACCAGGAGAAGGACGTCATCAAGAAAATAAAGCAGTATTTCTCAAACGAGGCTCTGAAACACTCTGTGGTTGTGTTCACACATGGTGACCAGCTGGACGAAGGGCAGAAAATTGAGGATTTTGTTCAAAAGAATCCTGATTTGAGAGAGCTGGTGAAGAAGTGTGGTAACAGGTGCCACGTTGTTGATAATAAATACTGGAAAGATCAGCAGGACGGTTACAGGAGCAACAAGTTTCAGGTGAATCAGCTTCTCAACACGATAGAGACAATGAAGAACAGTCAGGGCGGATACACCAACAAGTTACTTCAATTAGTGGGAGAAGAGAAAGCAAAATCACCCTATATGCAGATTTTGAAGATATCAGCTGGAGTCACTGTAGGAGCACTGCTGGGAGCATTTTTTGGTGCTATTGCATTAAATTGCATTGGTCCAGTTGTAATGGGTGCATGTGGAGGTGCACTGGGTGGAGGTGTAGTGGGTGCATGTATAGCTTCCAACAGCGAAACAGCAGAGGAAGCTGTGCTGAAGACAATGGAAACCATTTTCAAGGTAGGAGGCAAAATGCTGATAATATCAAACAGTTACAGAAGCTCTGCTGGAGGAATAGAACAAAAGTTGAAGCCTCAATAAACTAAAACATTAAATGAGCAAGGCAAGATTAGGAAGAAAGTAAAAGCATTCAAGCAAGGAGGTTTTAAAGAAACAGTAATCCTTTTATTCCTCCTTTGTAGATGTTAAAAATTGTTCAAATGGTTGATACTTTGAGGCTGTCTGTAAAATGTTAAACTAGCAGTAGAGAAGATTGGTTTAGTAAATAAATTTTGTCTGTCCTGCTGTATGGCTGTTTTTAGAACCACATTTAGGAACAACATTGTCGATTCACTGTAATAGAAAATGTCATTTTTAACCTTATTTCATCTTAATAAGGTTAAAATGAAATAACCTTATTATTTCAGACAACTGCCAGGTCCTTGCAGACCTGGCAGTTGTCTGCAAGGACTGTCATGTGTGGAATGTAGTTTGTACCCTTGTTTGACCCTGCACCCATTCAGGGTCAACCTCTTTGTCATGAGTAACTGACAAAGAAGAATTAGAAGTTTCTCCTTAAATCCTTATCCTTATTTAATAAAATAATTCCCTCCAAGAGGTGAGGGACAGTTCATGAGGTGGGGGTAAGGATTGCGTTTGTGATCCATCTGGCAATAGAGATAAGATCAGATTTTGGGTGGATGTATTCCTTGCTGTGACTGTATAACCATGTAATGTGTGTGGTTCAGGGCATACAGTTGGACGGGTCTTCGAACGCTTTTGCCTTCGAATAAAGAAACTTAAAGACAAAGATTAATCTTTCTCTTATTATTGAAACAGCTTCTCATTCTTTGATAAATGAAATTTTCATAACATTCACACCTTAACAACCTTGTCATAACCTAACATCTACTGTTTCCTGTAATCATATTTTGTTGTACTGCTTAGTTTGTTGTTTTTCTGAATATACATTTGAAATTGCAATTTAACTTGAGCTTTTATGGTCTTAGCCTAACTAATTCTACTCACATGTTAAGCAAAGACCTTTTATTTAGAACTGTAAAACTGAATTGCTTAATCATATGTTCAGAAAAAACCCCAAAATATTTTCAGCACTCTTTTCTTGTTTCTTACATTTATCACCTGTGAATGTATGTTAAATAATTATGACTTAAGCCATTCTTTATTTTACATACATTTTGATTATCAGAGTCGAGCATAAGCTTTGACCATGACCAAGACAGTGACCTTTAAAGCTGACATTTCAGGTGGGAAAACTTTGTGCTTTGAGAGCTTTGGA